>CAUYPK010072929.1:0-25083 GCA_963574355.1 Loris lydekkerianus | reverse complement strand
AAGCATCTTCCCATTCTTCCAAAAATGTCCTATGTTCATCTTCATATTTTCGTTTAGTTTTGCATTTTGCCATTTTGAGTGAGGGTAAAAATCCTGCAGTGATGGTGAGGGTGTGCTGCGTCCTCCACACTAAGAACTAACTGCAAGATGTGACACAACATGTGACACACGGGTCCCCCCGCTCGCTGGCTCGTGCAGTTGTTTCCGAGGGGTGGAAGACGGGATGACGCAGCCTGGGGGCGGGACTACGCGCTCAGAGATCTCTCCTCAGAGGTCCCATCTCAGAAGCAGCATAACAAAATCCAAACTTGGCAAAGAGCCACAGTATACAAAATAATGATAAGAGGCAAAGAGCCGCATTCATTTTGGCCGGGAGCCGCATGCGGCTCAAGAGCCGCATGTTCGCCACCCCTGGCATATTACCACCACCAGCCCATGCTGCCCTGAGTTTACATGTTTACTTTTTCTTCTCTTTTCTTTTTTTTTTTTTTTTTTTTGAGACAGCGCCTCAAGCTGTCGCCCTATGTAGAGTACTATGGCATCACAGCTCACAGCAACCTCCAACTCCTGGGCCTAAGCGATTCTCCTGCCTCTGCCTCCCAAGTAGCTGAGACTACAGGCGCCCGTAGTCTCATATGCCCAGCTACTCATACTTATTTTTTCTATTCCTGCTTATCCTCATCACCCACTTTGATCCTACACACACATATAAAACACTTATATGTAAAGGCAAATGTTATAGTGGTTTAATATATGACTTTAAAAATGGAATATGTGTTGTTATTTTATATGTGTGTGTTTATTGTGGTAAAATAACACATAACATAATCCCAGCACTTCAGAAGGCTGAGGGTAGAGGATCACTTGGGATCAAGAGTTCAAGACCAGCCTGAGCAACATAGCAAGACTCCTGCCTCTATAAAAAAATTAAAAAACTAGCTGAGCACAGTGTGTACACTTATAGTCCCAGCTACTTGGGAGGCTGAGGTGAGAAGATCCCTTGAGCCCAGGAGTTCCAAGCTACAGTGAGCTATGATCTCACCACTGCACTGTAGCTTGAGTGACAGAGCAAGACCTGTCTCATAAATAAATAAATATATTTTGAACTATTTTTCAGTGTACAGTTCAGTGACATTAGGTACATTCATGATGTTGTGTAACCATCGCCACTATCCATTTCCCTAACTTTTCCATTACCCCAAACGGAAACCCCATGCCCATTAAGCAGTAACTCCTCTGATCTCTCTACCCCCAAACACTTGTAACCACTATTGCTATTTCTATGAATTAGACTATTCTAGATAACCTCATATAAATGGAATTACATATTTGTCCTTTTTTATATGGTTTATTTTATTTAGCAGTATGTTTTCAAGAATTACCTATATTGTAGCACGTATAAGAACATCATTTCTTTTTAAGGCTGAATAATATTTCTTTGTAGAACCATAGAGTGGTTCCTCCTTATCTGCAGTTCCACTTTGCATGACTTCAGTCACCTGCAGTTAACTATGGTTCAAAATATTAAATGAAAAATTCCATAAATAAACAATTCATAGGTTTTAAATTGCATTACATTTTGATAGCCATGATGAAATCTTACACCATTCTGCTTCGTCTGGGCCAGGCAGTGAATCATCCTGTTGTCCAGCATGTCTACATTGCTGCCCACTAAGTATGTATAAGAAAAAAACCACAGTATAGATAGCGTTCAGCATTATCTTTAGTTTCAGGCATTCACTGCGGGTATTGGAATGTATCCCTTGCAGACAAGGGGGGATTACTGTATATGCCACATTTTGTTTATTAATGTGTTGATGGACACTGGGGTTGTTTTCACCCATTGGCTATTGAGAATAATGTTGCTATGAACAATAGTGTACAAATATCTATTTGAGTCCATGTTTATAATATTTTGGGTACATACCTAGGGGTGGAATTGCTGCATCATATTGTAACTCTTGTTTAACTTTTTGGGGAATAGCCTAACAGTTTTCCACAATAGTTGCATCATTTTATATTCCCTCTAGCAATGCACACGAGTTCCAATTCCTCTATATCCTTGCCACATATGTTATTTCTGTGTTTTTTTAATAATAGCTGTCCTAGTGGGTATGAAGTGGCATCTGACTGTGCTTTTGATTTATATTTTCCTAGTGACTAATAATATTGAGCATCTTTCCATGTCCTCACTGGCCATTTGTATATTGTCTTTGGAGAAACTATTTAAGTCCTTTGCTTATTTTTTAATTCAGTTATTTGGTCATTTTTGTTGTTGAGTTATAGGAGTTATTTATATATTCTGGATATTAATCCCTTATCAGATACATGATTTTCAAATACTTTCTCCCATCCTGTGAATTTTCTTTTAATTCTTTTGATAGCATCCTTTGATACATAAAAGGTCTTAATGTTGATGCTATCTAATGTCTTTTGTGTGGTCTGTACTTTTGGTGTCCTATTTAAGAAATCATTGCCAATGGGCGACACCCAAGGCTCAATGGGTAGGGTGCCAGCCCCATATACCAAGGGTGGCAGGTTCAAACCTGGCCCCAGCCAAAACTGCAACAAAAAAATAACCAGGCGTTATGGCAGGTGCCTGTAGTCCCAGCTACTCGGGAGGCTGAGGCAAGAGAATCACCTAAGCCCAGGAGTTGGAGGTTGCTGTGAGCTGCCATGGGCACTCTACCAAGGGCAACAAAGTGAGACTCTGTCTCAAAAAAAAGAAAAGAAAAAGAAATAAATCATTGCCAAATCCAAGGTCATGAGTATTTTCCCCTATATTTTCTTTTGTGAGTTTTATAGTTTTAGTTGAGTTTAGGTCTTTGACCCATTTTGAGTTAATTTTTTTTTTTTTTGAGAGAGAGTCTCACTGTATCACCCTTGGTAGAGTGCTATGGCATCACAGGTCACAGAATCATCAAACTCTTGGGCTTAAGCGATCCTCTTACCTCAGCCTCCCAAGTAGCTGGGACCACAGGCACCTGCCACGATGCCTGGCTATTTTTTTTGTTGCTGTTGTCGTTGTTTAGCTGGCCCAGGCTGGGATCGAACCTGCCAGCCTCAGTGCATGTGACCGATGCCCTAACCACTGTACTATGGGCGCCAAGCCTGAGTTAATTTTTATATATAGTGTAAAATAAGACACTGACTTCATCTCTTCCATGTGGATATCCAGTTTTCCCAGTACCATTTGTCAAAAAAAACTGCCCTTATTAAATGGCTTTGGTACCTTCATCAAAAAATCAGTTGACCATATATGTGAAGGTTTATTTCTGGAACCTCTATTTTATTCCATTGGTCCATATGTCTATCTTTATGGCAGTATCACACTATTTTGATTACTATGACTTTGGAGTGTATTTTAAAATTAGGTAATGTGAGACCTCCAACTTCGTTCTTTTTCAAGATTGTTTTGGTTTTTTGGAGATCCTTTAAAATTCCATATGAATTTTAGGATGGGCTTTCCTATTTCTGCAAAAAAAAAAAAAATGCTGTTGACATTTTGATAGGGATTGCATTGAATCCATATGTCAACATGTATTTTCAGTTATGTGATTGCTATCATCACTGCTGTACCTCTTTTCACTCTACTTTGAAGAGCCATCCATGGTGCTATGTGAACATTTAGTCTGTCATATCTGACTTCTGCAGAGTACTCCATGGTTACTCCTCTGCCCCAGCAGGGGACACAAATTTTATTTTCAGTGGTAACAATAAAGCTGCTGCACACAACCTAGGGCAAGTCCCCTCTGTGTGAAAATCTCTGTGACATACCCCCAGTCTAGTTACTCATGCAATAATAACTGTGATTAGGTAATACTTACGGACTCCTTCCTAGGCGCCAGGTGCTGTGCAAACATTCTATATCCATTCTCTCATTCTATTGTTATAATAACAACTCTGTGAAAACTATACTAATATGATGGTCATTTTACACATGGGAGAACTAAGGCTCAGAGATTCACAGAGTTTAGAAATATCTAAGCCAGTGGGGTGTCAGCCCCATATGCCAGAGGTGGCAGGTTCAAACCCAGCGCTGGCCAAAAACTGCAAAAAAAAAAAAAAAAAAAAAAAAAAAAAATCTGTTTAATTGGCTCAGAAAAGAGTCGTGTGAAAAGAGAAAATATTGGGTAAAATTTTACCAATAGAGAATTAGGATTTAGAGGGATAGATTTGAGTTAAAGTCCCGTGGAAACTCTTTGATTCAGGACATATGGGTTTTGTATGTATGTATCTTATCAAATTATTATAGCATTTAAGTTGAAATAAGGATTAAAATTGCATTAAAATAGATCACTGAATGTTCCTCTTGGTGAAACTTAACTTTTTGTGTGCCACTTAAAAATGTTACCTATAAATCAGTATTTGGGAAAATTTTTTGTTCTTAACCTGTTAATATTAAGGAATAAAGTTCAAAATATTAAACAAACAAACAAAAAGAAATATCTAAGCCAGAATTTGAACTCAGGGTAGCACTCCAGGGCCTGTTTCCATTGTTGAATATCAGAGGCTAGCTTACAATTGTTTTGGCTTCCCCATGTACTGACAATATACCAACTGCTCAAGGAACACCTGTCCCTAAGGGACTGGAGCCCAGAGAGGGAAAGGGACCAGCCCAACATCACCAGTAGCACCTTGAGGGAGCAGAGTGGGGCCAAGAACCTAAGTGACATGACCCCTGCTCATCAGGAAGCTCTAGCCAGTCATCAGGAGGAACAGGGTCACTCCATGTGCGTCTCCTAGGGTGAAAGGCTCTTCTGGCAGTCCATAAATCCAGCTGGGCCCCACTGATCCTGTTTACCAGATTAGTGGACTGGGCGTCTCCATATAAATCAACAGGGTGATTTACAGGGAGGCCCTGGAAGGTACAAAGGCCTGACTGACTCGGGCTCCCTGGAGAGGAGCAGATAAGGGCTGCCTGAGGCCACTCAGCCATCTCCCATCCTGGTGAGATCTGATGGGGACCCTTCTGCTCCCCCCCCCCCAAACCGAGTCTCTCTACTTCTTTGTTTAAACCTGATCTTCCTCTTGCAGACTCCTGGCATAGTTTAAAAGTCCCAAAGGCAAAAGTTCTGGCACTTTGGGGGACACCCACTATCAAACATTCCTCCTATTCCTTAAAGGAGGAATGATAAAATATTACAGGCAAATTGAGAAAAGAACAAAGAAGGCAAACCATGAGGAAGGTACAGTGGTAATCTTTATTCAGTAAAATGAATAGTTAACTTCAAGGCTGAATAATATTTCCTTGTCTATATGGTGGTTCTTCCTTATCTGCAGTTCTACTTTGCATGATTTCAGCCTACCTAATTTTTATGTGAATTTTGTTTAACATCATAATAAACCAGGTAGTATGATGACCCTCATTTTATCCACAAATCCAAAACACAGAGAGATTAATTTACTTAACCGGGGCCAAATTCACAAAACAAGAATCCCAGTAGCGAAGGAGATTCAAACTCAGGCAGTCTGCCCCCCAGAGTCAGGAACTTTTTTTTTTTTTTTTGCAGTTTTTGGCTGGGGTTGGGCTTGAACCCACCACCTCCAGCATATGGGGCCGGCGCCCTACCCCCTTGAGCCACAGGCGCCACCCCAGAGTCAGGAACTTAACCGCCTTCTTCCTTCTATTCGCTCAGTGCCCTTGTTGGTGCAGGAACACGGGGTAGGAGAAGACGAAGGCAGTGAGTGGTGCAGCCTTTAAGAGATGGCCTTGGCAGTTGGAAAGGCCAGGATTTAGGTCCCAGCTCTGCCACTGACTAGTTGTGACATGGGCAAATCACTGTAATTCTCTGTACCTCACTTTCCTCATCTGTAAAGTGAGGATAATAATCACACCTCTGTCTTAGGTGAGCAGGTCCCTTTCCATGTATTTTGAGTAGTACATGAAATAATGTATTTAAAGTGTGCTTGGTACAATACCACACATAAGCAATAAATAAGTGGCAGCCCATCATTATTTATTTTCACTTAAGGACTTCATGAGCCGGTGACAGATTCTCAAATTTACACAAAGAACTTCAAACAAGATGGAGAAGAATAGTGCAGAATGGAGGGCCAAGCTAGGATAGATAGTGAATTCTAAGAGATAGGACCATAGAAGTGTCTTGGAGAAAGTGGCTGGGACCTGAGCCATGAAACCTGAGCAAAATTTCCTACAGCCATAAAAATGGGGAAACACTGAGAGAGATTTCTTAGCCAAAATACATAGTGAGTGATGGTGTGTGCACTGTCAACTGCCAGGCCATACACAAGCTCTCTGCACCTGTCTCTCCCACTCAGCTGTGATCTCTGTATCAGTACAGATGGTGCCTAGTTTTTCTCATCTCTCTCATGCCTCCCCATGACTGAATGTTAGGGGAGTACATGTTAGGTGGATAGATGGATGGATAGACAAATGGATTGGGGAGGGGGGGACTGGATGGATGGAGAGGTGAGTAGATGGGTGGATGAATGGATGGATGGTTAAATGGATGTGTGGATGGATGGCTGAGTGAGCAGTTGGATAAATGAATGAATGGATAAGTGCATAAAGCACAGACAGATGAACAGGTGGATGGATGGATGAATGCCTTGGGTGGATGGATGGATGAGTGGATAGATAAGCAAGTGCATGGATATATGGATGGATGGATGAATGAATACCTGAATAAGAGTGTATCTGAAGGTCAGGTTCATGAATGGCAGCTACTAGTGAGTTCTTACATCAGGGACTTTGTCTTAAGGGTCCTCTCTGAATTATTCTACAAAATATTCCTTTGGTTTAGCTCCCTCATTTCACTTAAGGCTGTTGTTAAATGTCACTTCTTTAAGGAAGCCTTCCCTGACTATCCAATCTAAAATACTTTTGACTCTGCATCCTGCTATGTTTTTAATAATGTTTATCTCTCCCCAGCATAGTAGATATTTGCTTGAGATTTTTTAGTTCTCACTCAAAAAATATAAGCTTTGTGGTGGCAAGAGCTTTCTCTGTTTTGCTCAATTCTCTATCATCAGCACCTAAGACAGGGCCTGGCACACAATAGGCCTTCAATAAACATTTGTTGAATGAGTTGAATAAAAGGGATAATAAGCAGCTAGGGAGGAAGAGTAAGGACTGATCTTGGAAAGCTCTGAAATCTCTTTGCAAAAATAGAAAAAAGTGCTTTATAAATGATAATGTTGATATTTTCTCTCATTTGTTCCACAATTTACATATCACAAAGGACTTTCTCATCCATTATCCCATTCTCACACATTTGAAGCAAGCAGGAAAGACAGTTGCGTCATTTTTTAAAATTTTTCACAGTAGAAATATCTTTACTGTTCGTATTTATCATAAAGTGCTGATACTGAAGGGCAAAAAATATAAAATGGTACTTCTCCTCTGAGCCTCCCACCCTCCTGCCTACCCTAAGATAGGCACTGTGGAGAGTTGAAGGCTAGCATTAGAATCGCCACTTTAATAGGTGAGGGAACTAGGCTCAGAGAAGATCAGAGTCTTGCCCAGGGTCACATAGTTACTCAACAATAGAGCCAGATACTCAGGTTTATTCCATCTTGGTATCTATTAAGCACCAACTATATGGCCCATTATGTTATTTCCTGGAGTTGCAGTTCACCTTGCCCCTGGGGCACACCCCAGGCAGAACTAAGTGTAGTGTATCTAAGGAGGACTCAGCTGGCTCCCAGTAAAACAGCAGAGATGCTTTTCTTGCCAATCCCTAGTCTCGGTTAAGCCAGCTCAGCCCCATGTGACCCCTAGCAGCCCAGATGGGAAGGATGCCAAGCTGGGCTGACGGGAAATGTTCTTAGCACATCAGCCCACACTCCCTGCTGCACAAACCTGTGTCTCCTCTCCCACTGACCCAGCTATGTGCTGTGTGCCAGGCACTTTCCACCCAGTATCTTACCTGATGCTCACAATAACCTCAGGACCTATTATCTGCACCTAAACTGAGGACCCAAGAGCTATCATGGCTTTCCCAAGCCTGCACAGCCACCTAGCAAGAGCTGAGATTGAGCTCTGACTTCAGCTCCTGGGTCTGGAGCCAGTGCTCTCTCCTGCCTCCCTGTGTAGCTCATCCTGGGGTCACCTGCTCCTCAACCCCACCCCTGTCTTTCCTCACACTCTGTGCTGTCCCTGGGCTTCTGGCCTGGCCTGCACCTGCCCCACCTCTCTTCAGAAAGTCCCTCCTTCCCTCCGTGTGTCAAGTCTTCCTGCCCATCACACCCCCTCAGTCCTCTACCCCATGCTCTCTTTCTCCTCTCCTTCTGCCAGCTTCTTCCCCATGGTCCGTAAATATTCTCCTCTTCCCTATTTTTAAGAGAAAGTGCTCACCAATTCTTTTTCTGCCACTTCCTCTTTCTTCTTTATTTCACCCCCAAACTTCTTGGGGTGGAGGGAAAGGACTCTATGTGTCCTTTCCAGCTGATGCTCCCTACAAGGGACTTGGACTTTGGACAGACCTGGATTTCAGTCCTCATTCTTCTACTGGGCTAAAGCATGAAATTGATAAGCCACAGTGCCTCTCTGAGCTTCAGCTTTCTCATCTGTAAAATGGAGATACTGATATGCTTCTCTCATGGACTTTTTGTGATTGTGAGAGGAAGTAAACTGTGTAAAGAACGCAGTATGGTGGCGCCTGTGGCTCAGGGAGTAGGGCACCAGCCCCATATACCGAAGGTGGCGGGTTCAAACCTGGCCCCAACCAAACTGCAACAAAAAAAATCCAGGCATTGTGGCAGGTGCCTAACATCCCAGCTACTTGGGAAGCTGAGGCAAGAGAATCGCCTAAGCCCAAGAGCTGGAGGTTGCTGTGAACTGTGATGACACAGCACTCTAATCAAAGGCTGTGAACTGTTATGCCACAGCACTCTAATCTAAAAACAAAAAAAAAAGAACACATTACCATTCTGGGCCCACAGCCATAGAGTTACTCTGTCTATCATTCACTTCTGCCCCTATGGCCCTGACATCACCCCAGCACGTGGAGTCTCAACACAAAGCATTTGGTGGATGAGAAAGTGCACAAGTGAATGTCACAAGGGGCCTGGTCTCCCCATCACCCTCTCTTGCTTAGGTCCTCCCTGGTTTTGATAGCTAATTTTTCCTTTATTGTGGTGAAATATGCATAACATAAAATTTACCATTTTAACCACTTTTAAGTGTACGATTCAGTGGCATTAAGTACTTTCACATTGTTATGCCACCATCCCCACCATCCATCTCCAGAACTTTTCATCATTCCAAACTGAACTGTACCCATCGACAACCCTTCCTCCCTCCCCACCCCCTGGTGACCACTGTTCTACATTCTGTCTCTGTTAATTTGACTCTTCTATATAAGTGGAATCAATCATGCAATGTATTTCCTTTGTGATAGTTAATTTTCTATGT
This sequence comes from Loris lydekkerianus, assembly GCA_963574355.1. Lineage (NCBI taxonomy): Eukaryota > Metazoa > Chordata > Mammalia > Primates > Lorisidae > Loris > Loris lydekkerianus. Next base: position 15,704 of record CAUYPK010072929.1, on the reverse strand, counting down.
CAGCTTGAGCAGCTGTAGTGCCCAGTTGTTTGGTAACTACGAGTGTAGATGTTGCTTGAAAGTACCTTTTAGCTGTGATAAGCATTTCAACCAGTAGACTTGGAGGAAAACAGATGACCTTCCATAATATGGATGGGTTTCATTCAATCCCAAGAAAGAAAGATTGAAGACCCCCCAAAAAAGAATAAATTCTGTCTTCAGACTACAGCGTAGAAATTCTGCCTGAGTTTCCAGGCTTCAGACTCAAGACTACAACATCGACTCTTGCCTGAATTTCTAGGCCTACATGAGGGAGGCTGTGACAGGCCTACAGATATTCAGCCCTATAATTGTGTAAGCCAATTCTTTAAATTCTCTCTCTCTCCTTCTCTCTTCCTCTCTCTTTCTCTATTTACCTATGATACATACGTATCTTATGCATTCTGGAGAACCCTAATACACTGGCCCTGCTCCCTCCACATAGACATATTCCCATCTCCTCCATCTGCCCAGATATCACCTCCCCCAGAAAGCTTTCTGGAGCATTCTCTTTTGGGACACTTACCACATGTGGCCTCAGAGAGGGAGTTGAACACTTGTGAGCAGGGATCATTTTTGCTTCTTGCTTCAGACATTAATTTGGCTTCATCCCCTGACAGCAGTATGGGGTGGCTAGACTTTATAGGAGTACATATTATCTGTGGGATTTGGTCAATTTTAGAGTGGTTCCAAGGAGCCTTATAGAAAAACTCATGCACAGTTGGACATGGTGGCTCACACATGTAATCTCAGCACTTTGGGAGGTCACAGAGGGAGGATCTCTTGAGGCGAGAAGTTTGGGACCAACCTAGGCAACACAGCAAGACCCCATCTCTATAAAAAATAAAAAAAATAGGCAGGCATGGTGGTTTACACCAGTAGTCCCAGCTACTCAGGAGACTGAGGCAGAAGAATCACTTGAGTGCAGAAATTCAAAGTTACAGTGAGCTATGATCAGGCCTCTGCACTCCGGCCTGGTTGACAGAACCAGATACTCTCTCTTTAAAAACAACAACAACAAAAACTCATCCTCCTCTCTAGTAGAGCTCTCTCCCCAAACAAGAGAAGTTGACTCAGGGCAGAACCCCAGCTAGGAGGTTAAATTCCACACCATCCTACCCACAGCTAGTTCCTGGGACTATCCCACTTTCAGGTGAAGGCCAGAAAAAGCCTCAGGGACCACCTTAATAAAAAGACCTTTTCTTTCCCAGATCGTGCCAGGCAGCAGGTGGAAGCAAAGCTCCTGGCACCTTTTTCTCCACCGTACCCCTGCCAAGCTTGAGGTGCCCAGTTTAAAGGCCCTGGGACATGCCAAGAATTCTGCTCAGGGCCAGGATCTGACAGCAGGACCCACTCCCTGGCTTCCTGATGCATGAGGGAGGCTGTGACAGGATAGGAAGGCTGGGCTGCCCCCCAGGACCCTAGGACCCGGCCCCAGGGTTTGTCATCAGGGTGATTGGAAGCCAGGTTCAGAGCAGATCTGCCTTTGAATGCCAGCCCTGCCACTTACCAGTCATATCACCTGGAGAAAGCCACCCCAAAATCTCTGAGACTATCTTCTCAGTCTCTGAAATGGAATAATAATGCTTATCTCACAGAGTGCTTAGAGGAGTAAATGAGGTAGCACACAAAGTGCCTGGCACATAGCAGTCACTCTACAAGTGACAGATATTGTTGATGACATTATTTTTAGCATTAGCTGTGTGACTTTAGGCAAGTGACTTAATCTCTTTGTGCCCCCACTGCCTGATATTTGAAATGAGGATCAAAATAATAATAAATGCTCCACAGGGTGGCTATGGGAATTAATTGTGATAAAACATACAGTGTGCCCTGGAGATAATAATTCTTCAACAAAACAGCTATTATTAGTAATCAATATATGTTATTATTGTTATTATTTGAGCTGGACATCTGAGGTAGCCCCTTGATCCCTCCAGCTCTCATGAGCTCTGGGTAGAGGAAAAGCCCCACTCAGATTCCCCTCACCTCCACCCCCAGGCCTCTTTGAAGTCCCCAGGGGCCCTAGGCCGTGATAAATGTCCCAGCCCTATAGGTTATGACTTGCTGCCAGATTTGACGTTAACCATCATGCCCTGGCTGGGTGTTTGAAGAAAGTGGCTAAATGCTGCTGGGGCTGATGGGGGAGATAGCAGCAAGGCTGGTCTTTGAAAGCCCCAGCGGCCGCCCTGGCGAGAGGCAGAGAGAAGGCCGGCTCCACTCCAGCTGTTTAGTCTACCAATCACGGTGGTGACAAAGAGTCTGTGCCGGCACAGAGAGGGCTGCTGTGGTGCTGGGCGGGGTGGGGCTGCCCTGCCGCCACCAAGGGGAGATGTTGCTTGCTTGTTTGCTTGCTTTTCCTGGGTGGGGGGGGGGACATGTGCTTTTCACACCTTCAGAGCAAGCACAGAAAAGGTTGTAAAGAAGGAAGATCATTGGACTGGGCGCCCAGATGCTTAGGCTCTGTCACTGTTTGGTCTCTGCTCCCTCTCCCCAAGGGAAGGGGAGCACATGAAGAGGTTCACATTCCCAGCTGCAGTTGGCCAGGTCCTGCCTTCGCTGACCCTCCCCACCTCTTCTTACAGTGAATCACTGGGGAAAATCCTTGATTTTGCTGAGCCTCAGTTACTTTATCTTTAAAATGGGGGTGAATAATAGCACCTCCCTTATAGGGTTGAGAGAGTATTAAACAAGCTGATGTGTGTAAAGTATCTTGCACAGAACCTGGTGCACAGGAGGGAAATGGAAGCTGACCTCCGGCATCAGTTGAGGACACAGGAACAGAAAGCCAGGTTTCTTTCTTGGCTCCCAGTGTGTCCCCACACACCTAATCCCAGCTTCCACTTCATTCCACTCTTTTCCATTCATGGGCTCTCTCAAGCATCATGATGAAAAATATTAGCCAGACCCTATTAAAGCAAAGCACTTCACATGTCATAGTTGACCCAGGAAATACACATTATTATTCAACTGTTTTACACTGTGGACATGAGGCTCAGACAAAAATGGCTTGCTCAGTGAGTGGCAAGAAAGACCTCTACCCTACTTATCATATCTGACATATGATATATGATTATATATGACACTTTAGGCAAGGTGCTGGAGGATAGACTCTGTTCCTAGAGCCCTTTCTAACCAGAAATTTTCCTAGAATTACAAGGTTGTTGGAAGTTTACATGAGATAATAGAGAACAATGCTTGGCACTTAGCGAGGCCTTAATAAATGGTACCTGGTATGATTCTTGAGCACATATTCTGTGCTTCCCCAGTTCCTCTGCTAGGAGGAGACAGATTTTCTACCTTCAAAGCACCTGTATCAGTCAGGACCCGCCATGTTATGCTGCAGTAACAAACAAGCCAGGCTTATTTCTCGCTATGGATCCCACCCAAGTTGCCAGGAGTTTCTGTACACTCAGTTACTCAGGGACAGAGGTTAAGACCGTCCACTTTGTTACATGTCTGGGATCACCATAGCAAGGTGAAGTGAACTTGGTGAATCACATTCTGGCTCATAGATTCCACCACTAACATTTCATTGATTTAAAATAAATCCATAGAGTGGGTTTGAGGCCAGCCCTGGACAAACTACAACAAAAAATAATAACAATAAACAAATCCATAGATATATCTAACCACAAATGAGATAGGAAAGTATAATTCTGTCATGTGCTGGGAAGGAGGAAAATGATGGCCACCCATCCCAGCCCAGGAGGTAAACAGCTACTGGGATAGAATTCACTCCCCACTACATGATGTGGTGAGGAGAACTGACTTTGTGGGGAGGCCTGGGCCCAAGTGGAGGCCTAGCATTTAGATCAGACCTGTTGAGGTCCTGGGATCCATGGTTGCATGGCTGGCCTTGAGGGATCCTGAAACCCCCCGAAACTGAAAAATCTTGTATATAAAAACTACATTTTCCTGGGCGGCATCTGTGGCTCAAAGGGGTAGGGCACCAGCCCCATATGCTGGAGGTGGCAGGTTCGAACCCAGCCCTGGCCAAAAACTGCAAAAAACAAAACAAACAAACAAACAAAAAAAAAAAAACCCTACATTTTCCTGAGAAGAAAGTTCTTAACTCTAATCACCTAAGACTTAAGCCACTAGATGATCGCTGTGTTTTTCTCCTGGTGTTAGTCTGTGTCACAGTGTATGATATCTTAGTGCAAGGTTCTTGCAGCAGACAGCCTGGGCAGCTGTCATAATACATAGCCCCAGGTCCAATCCCAAGGAACTGATGCAGAATCTGGGGGTGGTTCCAGGCAATCTTCATTTTAACAAATTCTCCTGGTGACAGCCCCTATACACCCTGAACTTTGAGGCCCTCTCTGCCTGCGGCAGCCCTCTCTCAGCCCAGCTGGGCTGTGAAGGAAACATGGTGAGGGCTGCATGGTTGCAAAGAACCCTCAGTGGCCACAAGGCACTTTACAATTTGCAGAGTGTGGGCAGTGCCTATGGTTCAGTGAGTAGGGCGCCGGCCCCCTATACCGAGGGTGGCGGGTTCGAACCCGGCCCCAGCCAAACTGCAACAACAACAACAAAAAAAAATAGCTGGGCATTGTGGCGGGCGCCTGTAGTCCCAGCTACTTGGGAGGCTGAGGCAAGAGAATCGCCTAAGCCCAAGAGCTGGAGGTTGCTGTGAGCTGTGACACTATAGCACTCCACCAAGGGTGATAATGTGAGACTCTGTCCAAAAAAAAAATTTCCAGAATGCTGCAGTCCTCACAGAGAAAGGCTCTTCTCTGATACATGGGAGGTGATTAGTGAGTATCCCCAGTAAGAGAAAGATAGAAAATAAAAAGAGAGCAACAAAAGACAGAATGGCCTAAAAATTATATTCTCTGACGGCCCTGGGTTCAGATTCTAGCCCTGCCAGTTTCTAGCTGAGTGGTCTTGAACAGGTTGGCTCACCTCTTAGGACTCTAACTTCCTCATCTGTCATAGAGAATGATAGTCCTACCTACCTCTCCGACTGAGTTGGCACACAGCTTCTCTAATGGTGGATGGAAGGATTATCACCATTTAATAACTCTTTTGAGAGGTCTCATTAACTCCATACTAGGGGTGAGGAGAGGGAGAACCTGAGATACACTGGCACATTCACCCATGCCAGGAAAAGGGGATTCCTTTGTCCTTGCTCACCCCTGTGGTGTCCCAACTTGGCACAGGTGGGCAGACCCCAGGGCTCAGGGCTGCTGATGACATCGGTGACTCTACTGTGTGTACTGAAGAAGAACCTGACAAGTACATTAATGTACAGATTCTTGCCCTGCCCCACCCCCACCCCTACAATTCTCATTCTACTTAGTGGTCTAGAGTGGAGCCTAGGGTTTGCATTTTAACAAGTTCCTGGAGATTTTGATCTTCAGCCAGGTCCATGAGCCCCTGTTCTGACCTCCAGGTAGTTCAGAATGTGTGGTTTGTAATGTCTGGTAGGCAGATGGGGTCCTGACCACCCAGGATCTGTCCACCCCCAGATGAGCCCAGGCTGACACCTGTCCACCCATCTACCCCACGCTTTGTGCTGCCCTGGACTGGGGGACAGGAAAGCTGCAACACTCTTCTGCTCACTAAAGCCCTTCTAGAGTCTCTGATCCTTACCTCCTTATCTCTGTTTTGGGCTTACTCCCATGATGGAAGATCAGAGGTGGACACTTAGCATGGGGCTAATGAAGCTCAGGCCTCGGGGCCCCTCTGAAGCCTTGCACCTAATTTTGTTTTCTTTTCCTAAAACAGGGACCCCATAAAATCCACGCTGGCCCCGATCAAAATGGTGCCAAATGAGGGATAAAACCAGAGGGCTCTCACCCAGGAAACTCACCACCTTTGAAAGGGGGGAGAGAGCCCCCTCCTCAGCCTGCTTTGATTTCTCTTCCACTCTCCTCCCTGCCCAGTCCTGCCTCTTCCTGCCAGGGAGTTTATCAGCAGGGAGTGGCAGGGCCTGCTAATCTGAGGCTGCTCCAGGCCCCAGGGATTAACCCTGCAGACCCCGGGCCAGGGTCAGCAGCCCTGGCTACCAGTTATGCCCCAGGTTCTCAGCTGTGGGTTAGATAGCTTGAGGGGAAACCTCAGGGAGGGACCCACTAGCACCCAGAGATAGGAAAGCTAAATGAGAACACCTTACTCTTCTGCTGAGAACTCCTCAGGGGTCACCCCTAAATCTAGAGTAAAATCCAAATCCTTGCTCTGCCTGTAAGGCCCTGCCCAGGGATGCTCCAGCCTCATCTGCCTTCTTTTCTTTCCAGATACCCCCACATACACACAGCAACTTGTTCTCACCCAGAGACTTTGGCAGTAGCTCTTCCAATGCCTGGAACCCCTTTCCCAGATCTTCCACAGGCTCCTCCTCCAGGTCTTTTCTCAAATGTCCCAGGCCCAGAGAGGTCTTCCATGAGGGAGCCCCCTCCCTCTCCCTGTTACACTATCATACTTCCCTGTTTTATTTTGCAATCAGAGACTGAAAGTCCTAACTTTTTTTCTGCTATTCATCTGCCTCTGCCATGAGGAAGTGAGGTTCTCTCCCCAGTGCTTAGGACAGAGCCTGGCACACAGTGGGGGCTCAGTAGTGATTTGTGGAGGGAAAGGATGAGGGTGGTAGATCTGTCAAGTCACGGTCCTGGGCTCTGGGCCAGGTTTGGAGTGGGGGTAGGGGATGGCTAAGCCAGGATTTCTGCCTGGGGAGCCATGTCCCTCACTGTGAGGTGAGCAGACAGCTGGGGTGGATTTTTCAAGACAAGCAACATTGCTGCATCAGCTGCAAGCCCGGGGGCTGGTGTGGAGGAGGTGGTTCTGTACCTGGCTGTGAGTTAGAACACTGGGAGAGCTTGTTATAGGTCTGGTTGCTTGACCTTCCCCTACAGTGGAAGTGAAGGCTTCCCAGAGGAACTGTGCTGGGACACTGGTGAGCAGATACATTCATGAGGGGCAGGGAACAAGAGATCTTAGGAAGACTGGCCCTAGCCATGGAGGTTTGGTAGCAATAGGGCACCTCCCTCACCCCCAAGCCCAAACCTGAAGGTGGACTGTGGGCAAGACTAGGGAGGCTCCAGGGAGAATCTTAAGCCTGGCTTCTGATTTCTGATTGTCCTGCCAGCACCCTGACCTCCCAGATGCCACTACCTCCTAATGGGGGTGCAGCTCCCCACTCAGCACCCCCAGCCAGCATCAGAGACCAGCTCTGAGTCTGCTTCCAGAACGCCCCCAGCCAGACCTGGGACAATCCTGAGAAACTCCCTCCAGGAGGAGCACAGCATGAGAGCACCACTCTGCCCTCTGGCTTAAGCCATGTTTCTGCCACATAAGCTGGGCGTCCATAGGAACATTACTTAAAAATCATCTGAATCTCAGTTTACTCCACTATAAAATGGGATAATAAATTAATCGTGAAGGGCCCCAGCACATCCTCTGGCACACAGCAAGGGCTCTGAAACAACAGTGGACGTTTTACCTCCACCCAGAGGAAAGATCCTCCAAGCCCAAGGCCCCGGGGCCTGCCTAGCCCTGGCCTTCAGCGACACTTACTGGTCAAGTGGCAGAATGACGCACACTGCACTCCCATGGTGGGGAACTTGGGAGCCCTGAGTGCAAGTGTCAGATAAGTCCTGCTTCCCCGCAGGGCGCAGGTCAGTTCCCTCACCCTCCTCTTGAGCCTCATCTTCCTCATCTGTTATATGAGCATGGTTTCTCTGGGCCCCCAAGTCACCATGGTTTGGGGCTTTGGGAGAGTGAGGGAGAGGGACGAGGGACACAGGACAAATGCAGCTCCATGAGGAATTGGGCTCAGCCTGAGACCAGAAGGCCGGTTCCCACGAGCCCTGAGCAGAGTTGGCCACATTCTGTCCCCCAGGTATGAGCCATCGCAGGGTGAGTTGCCCCTGGACCCATGACCTAGTTCTCTGGGGTGCAAGATGGATTCAAGATGGATTCAAGGCTCAGTCTCGCCCCTTCCTAAGGCACTATCCATTGCTGTTTCGCACCAGACACCGAGTACCCAAGGCACAGAGGAGAGCAGACGCTTGAGACCAACGTTTCACCTGCCGCGCGCGCCACCCTATGCCAGGTACTGGGGATCCTAAGCGGTCAACTCAATTGAGGACCTTGGACTTCCTCCAGGAGCTGACGTTGCGGGGACAGGGATGGCTGCCATGGCTCATACTTGGGGCACAGAGTGTGGCCAGCTCTGGGCAGGGGTCGTAAGAACCCGTGGGCTCGGGCGGAGCCAATTCCTCCTGGAGCTGCATTTGTCCAGCGCCCGCGCGCACACGCACATTCCCAGACGCAGACGCACACACCTAGGAGGTGGTGGTGGGTGGGGGTTGTTTGCTTGTTTTTTTGTTTTGTTCTCTCTCTCCCTTTTCTCTCTCTCCCTTCCACCTTCCCCCCCTCTCCCTCTCGTTTGATTTGTTTAAAGTTTCACTCTCCCCTCTCCGAGCATCAGCTCCTGGAGGAAGTCCAAGGTCATCAACTGCCTTAACCACTCAGGATCCCCCGCACCTGGCATAGGGCTGGCACGCAACTATTTGTTGAATTAATAAATACAGCGATACACACAGGCACGAGCAATCTCAATCACACTCGCGTGGCACAGACACTGTCACAGTGATTTACGGTCCCCACCGCTCCCCCACCTCGGGCGCAGGGGGGCTGGAACCATAGCGGAAGCCGATGCCGGTTTCAGCGGAGTCAGTGAACAGTCCCGCACACTCGTGTGTGCACACATTCCGCAGAACACGTGTGCACACTCACGTGCGTGCTGGGCAAGACCATCTGGTTTCCATCTCAGCCTCCCGCAACTCCCCACACACACTTTGGTAGTAAGGGCTCAGCTGTATCCTTAGGAAGCCATCAACGGAGGGAGTTGGAAGGACCCCACCCCCACCCCCGTGACTGACAGGCGGGCACAAGAATTTTATGAACTTGCTGGCTGTAAATTTCCACCAACAAATCTCCCCTCTGCCCTACCTTCCTTCTCACCAGGAGGAAGGCACATTTACCCACCTTCGGTTCACTCCCATGGTTTTCCTCAAATCAGCCGATGAAAATGGGATTCTTATACCTAAGACCAAGCCACTGCCACCCGCACCTCCACCATCTTCCCTATCAATTCGACTGTCTTGCGTGAATCTTACCTCCGCCCTACCAGTAGGTGTCCTTGGACAAGTGGGCTTCAGGGTCTTCCTCTGTGAAATGTGGATGATAGTGTGTACCTCCTGTGGGAAGACAGGAGAATGAAGAAAAAGAACACTGAAGCCTGGTACCTGCAAAATACAAAACAGGAGTCATAGTTATTTTTATTATAGGATCCTTAATATAACTATTCTTAGGATGCTACTTGTTCTGAAAATAGCAGAGCTGGGCCCTGTGGATGGCTCATGCCTATAATCCTAGCCAATCCTGGGTGGGTGAGGTGGGAGGATCCCCTGAGCTCAGGAGCTGGGGATGAGCCTAAGCAAGAGGGAGACCCCCATCTCTACTAAACCTAGAAAAACTGGCCAGGCCTTATGGTGGGCACCTGTAATCCCAGCTATTAGGGAGGCTAAGGCAGGAGGATCATTTGAACCCAGGAGTTTAAGGTTGCTGTGAGGTAGGCTGATGGCACAACACTCTTGCCTGGACAACAGAGTGAGACTCTGTCTCAAATAAGACACACCAACCCCCCCCCCCAAAAAAAAAAATAGCAGAGCTGGACAGGTTCCCCCTAGCTGGAAATAAAGAAGCCAGAGAGTAGCTTGCTCAAAATCATACTTCCTGTCAATGGTAAAAACTCAACAAAAATTCAGATCTGACCTTCCATAATCCCAGCACTTTGAGAGACCAAGGCCAAGATCCCCATCTCTACAAAAAATTAAAAAATTAGTCTGGCATGGTGGTGCACGCCTATAGTCCCAGCCACACGGGAGGCTGAAGCAGGATTGCTTGAGTTCAGGAGTTTGAGTTTGCAGTGAATCATGATGCCACTGCACTTTAGCATGGGTGATAGAGGGAGACCTTGTCTCCAAAAAATAAAATAAAACTTAAAAGAACTTCCAAAAGTCGATGATAAGAAGACAATCCAGGCTGAGCATGGTGGCTCACACCTGTAATCCTAGCACTCTGGGAGGCCAAGTCAGGTGGATTGCCTGAGCTCATGGGTTTCAAGACCAGCCTGAGCAACAGCGAGACCTCATCTTTAAAACAAACAAATAATAACCAGGCATAGTGGTAGGCACCTGTAGTCACGGCTACTAGAGGCTGAGGCAAGAGAATCACTTGAGCCCAGGACTTGGAGGTTGCTGTGAGCTATGATGCCACAGCACTCTACCGAAGACAACAAAGGGAGACTGTCTCAAAAAAAAAAAAAAAAGAAAGAAAGAAGAAGGAGGAGGAGGAGGAAGAAGAAAGAAAGAAAGAAAGAAAGGAAGAAAGAAAGAAAGAAAGAAAGAAAGAAAGAAGAAAAGAAAATAATCCAATTTTATTTATTTATTTATTTATTTATTTTTAGACAGAGTCTCAAGCTGTCACCCTGGGTAGAGTGCCATGGCATCACAGCTCATAGCAACCTCCAACGCTTGGGCTTAAGTGATTCTCTTGCTTCAACTTCCCAAGTAGCTGGGACTACAGGCACCCGCCACAATGCCCAGGGTTTTTTTGTTGTTGTTGTTGCAGTTGTTTAGTTGGCTCAGGCCCAGTTCAAACCCGCCACACTCGGTGTACGTGGCTGGCACTGTAACCACTGTGCTACAGGAGCCAAGCCAAAAGAATCCAATTTTTAAATGACCAAAAGAGTGGAACAGACACTTTACCAAGAAACTATAATAATATAACCTTAATATAACCTAACCTTAATAATATATGAATGACAAATAACAACATGAAAAAATGCTCATCATTAGTCATTAGGGACATGCAAATTTAGACCATAATGAGACACTTCACTACACATCTATTAGAAAGGCTAAAACTGACAAGTAAAGCAGACATTACAAATTGCTGGTGAGGAAGGAGAGCACTGGAACTCAGAGACATCTCTGGGAGAAACGCAAAATGGTATAGCTACTTCAAATTATAGTTTCACAATTTCTTATAAAGTTAAACATACACTTACAATAAAATCCAGCAATCCCATTTCTATGTATTGATTTACCAAGTGAAATGTAAACTTATGTTCACATAAAAATCTACACACAAATGTTTGTAATAGCTTTATTCATTAAAAACTGGAAACAGGGGCAGCGCCTGTGGCTCAGTTAGTAGGGCGCCAGCCCCATATACCCAGGGTAGCTGGTTCAAACCCAGCCCTGGCCAAACTGCAACAAAGAAATAGCCGGGCATTGTGGTGGGCGCCTGTGGTCCCAGGTACTCGGGAGGCTGAGGCAAAAGAATCAGCTAAGCCCAGGAGTTGGAGGTTTCTGTGAGCTGTGTGATGCCATGGCACTCTATCGAGGGTGATAAAGTGAGACTCTGTCTCTACAAAAAAAAAAAAAAAAACTGGAAACAACCCCAACATCCTTCTACTGGTGAATGAATAAACATATCAAGGTACATCCATGCAATGAAACACTACTCAGCAATACAAATGATGAATATTAAATGTATTGTGCTAAGAGAAAGAAGACTCAACAGACTACACACTCTATGATTCCATTTATAGAACATCTGAAAAAGGCAAAACTTTAGGGACTAAAGAAGGTCTGCAGAGGAGTTGACAGCAAATGGACATAAGGCATGGGGGGAGGAGTAATGAAATTATTCTATATCTTGATTGTGGTGTCGGTTACATGACTTTTGCATGTGTCAAAATTTGTAGACCCATACTGATAGAACTGTAAAAAAGGTGAATATTGCTGTAAGCAAATGATACATTATTTTAAAAGAAGAAGAATTCAGATCTCCAGGCTCCCAGCTCTGCACCCTTGTTATTGCAGCCTTTCCAGGCCTTGCGTGGTCTGAGGATCAAAGCATTGGTGACACAGGAGATTGCTAGAGAGACAGAATCTCAGGCCCCACCTCAGATCTTCTGAATTGAATATTAATCGTAATAAAATGCCCAGGAAGCTCTGGTCTACACTACACTGCTCCAGTCTCTCCAAAGAGAAGAGAAGCAATCATCCAGTTCATGGAAGAAATATAGACCACTGGGTTCTGACTCAAGCTTGAGATCTAGTTCAGTGTGCCTGGGCCCTGTATGACCATTGGTAAATCCCCCTTTCCTTCAGGCCTCAGTTTCCCCATCTGTACAGCAGAATAGAAGGCCATGGAGAGCTCCCAGTGGCCTTTCAGCCTGGGCACTCTATTGGTCACTTGTTCCATTTCTCACGTAATGGTGCTCACTTCATTTATCTAACACAAACCTACCCATGAAAGCCTCATCATTTCTAAGTATTAAAAAGCATTTGATTAGGTTGGGTGTGGTGGCTCATGCCTGTAATCCTAGCACTTTGGGAGGCTGAGGCGGGTGGATTGCACTGAGCTCACAGGTTCGAGACCAGCCTGAGCTAGAGTGAGACCCACCCCCTCTCTAAAAGTAGCCCGGTATGGCGGGTGCCTGTAGTCCCAGCTATTTGGGAGGCTGAGGCAAGAGAATCACTTAAGCCCAAAAGTTGGAGGTTGCTGTGAGCTATGATACCACAACACTATATGAAGGGCAACAAAGTGAGACTCTGTCTCAAAAAATAAATAAATAAATAAATAAATAAAATAAAAAGCATTTGTTTGGATCAACCAATGTCTCTTGGTGGGAAAAGGGTGCAGAACTTGAGAGACATGTTTTAAAATGAAATCCTAGTATAGATCATAAAATTACACATTTTATCCCCAAAACATGTTATCCTTGCTAATCCATTCCTGAATTGATGGGCATTTAGGTTGTTTCCACATCTTGGCAATTATAAATTGAGTTGCGATAGTGCAAATGTCTTTATAATAAAATGATTTTTTGTCTTAGTGGTTCTATAAAAGTCACTAGGGGGGATGGTTAAAAACACAAATGTGAGGGTAACTTTTGAAGTGGGACTCAGGAATCTGTTGGGGTTTTGTTTTCAATGGAGTTTTTTTTCTTGCACAGGATAATATACATAACTGAAAAGCAAACAAAATGGTAAGTACACGGTCATTTCCATAAATTGAACACTTAGGAGTCATGATCATGTGGCCAGCACCCAGGTCAAGAAACAGAACACCGTCTATACCCCGAAATTTCCTTTACCCCCTTCCCAGTCAGGCCACTTTCCCTCCTCCCCCAAAGGTCACCACTACTGTGACTTATCACACTAATTTTGTTTTGCCTGTTTGGGGAATTTATGTGAATGGAATAATAATACATCTGCTGTAAAAGACTGAAATTGGACCCGCAGCTTTCACCACTTACAAAAATTAACTCAAGATGGATAAAAGATTTAAATTTAAGACATGAAACAATAAAGATCCTAGAAGAAAGTGTGGGAAAACCTCTTGAGAATGTTGGCCTGGGGAAAGATTTTATGAAAAAGGCTTCAGCGGCAATCGCAACAACAAACATAAACAGATGGGACTTAATTAAACTGAAAATCTCTTGCCCACTAAGGAAATAATACTTAAAGCAAATAAACAACCTTCAGAATGGGAAAATATATTTGTATATTATGAATCTGACAAAGGCTTGATAACTAGGACCTATAAAGAACTCAAACTAATCAACAAAAAAAGTCCAAACAATCCCATCTATCACTGGGCAAAAGGCATGAACAGATGAATGGCTAACAAACATGAAAAAATGCTCATTGTCCCTAATCATTAGAGAAATGCAAATCAAAACCATCCTGAGATATCGCTTAACCCCAGCAAGAATAGCCCACATCACAAAGTCCCAGAGTTGCAGATGCTGAAGCAGATGTGGAGAAAGGGACACTCTTACACTGTTGGTGCAACTGCAAACTAATACTGCCTCTTTCGAAAGAAATATGGAGAGTCCTCAAAGAACTCAAATTAGAACTCCCATTTGACCCCACAATTCCATTACTAGTCATCTATCCAGAAGAAAAATAATCATTTTATCATAAAGACATTGGCACTATCACAGCTCAATTTATAATCACCAAGATGTGGAAACGACCTAAATGCTAATCAACTCAGGAATGGATTAACAAGCTGTGGTATATGTATATCATGGAGTACTATTCAGATGTAAGAAAAGATGGAGACTTTTTTTTTTTTAAACAGAGTCTCACAGTGATGCCCTCGGTAGAGTGCTGTTGCATCACAGCTCACAGCAACCTCAAACTTTTAGGCTTAAGCAATTCTCTTGCCTCAGACTCCTGAGTAGCTGGGACTACAGACACTCACCACAGTGCCCAGAATTTTTTTGTTGCAGTTGTCATTGTTATTTAGCAGGCCCGGGCTGGGTTTGAACCTGCTACCTTCGGTGTATATGGCCTGTGCCCTACTCACTGAGCTACGGGCACTGAGCCAGATGGTGACTTTATACCTTTTGTATTAACCTAGATGGAGTTGAAACACATTCTTCTCAGAAGAGTATCATAAGAATGGAAAAGCAAGTATCCAATGTACTCAATTTTATTATGAAGCCAGTGGATGATGTAACACATGTCCATATAGGAGAAAAATTTAATTCTATTCAAGTTGGGGGCCGGGGAAGGAGGGTAGGACGATGGGGGATTGATGTGCTCCCACTTAAAGGGCACAAAGTAGGGGTGTGTGGCACACCTTTGGGGTGACAAAATACACACACAAGATGGACTCTACCTAATAAATTCAAAAATGGCAACATAGTTGTTTGTACCCTTATAATAACCTGAAATTTAAAAAAAATACACATGCTTGCTTGTTTGTGTCTGACTCTCTTGTTCAACATCATGTTTAGAGATTCATCCTGGTCATTGCATGGAGTGTTTTTTTAACCAGTTCTGCCAGTGATTCTTAAGCTTATCCAGGGCTCGAAATCCTTTCCAGGAAAGCTGAGACTCACAGAGGGAGAGTAACTCATCCAAGGTCACCCAGTCAGTTAGTGGAATAACCAGAATTAGCTCTTCTTTGATTCTTTTTTTCCATATTTATTTATTTATTTATTTATTTTCAGAGACAGGGTCTCACTCTGGCATTCAGTAGCCCTATCATAGCTCACTGTAACCTCAAATTTCTGGGCTCAAGCAATCCTCCTACTTCAGCTTTTTAAGTAGGTAAAACTGCAGGTGTACACCACCGTGCTTAGCTAATTTTTTTAATTATACACTGGTTCTTTCTATGTTGCCCAGGCTGGTCTCAAACTACTAGCCTCAAGCGATCCTCCAACCTCTGCTTCCTGAAGGCATGGGATTACAGGAGTGAGCCCCCTAAGCCCAGCTTTCTTTGATCTTCTGAGCCTTTTGTTTGTCATCACATTTCACCTTTTACCTTGTTTTATTAATCACATTTAAGTGGCTAAAAATGTGATGAAGTATAGTCGTATTTCTTCCCCTGGGCAACATTCTCAGGGAACCATGAAACAGATAGGAGGAAGGCTGGGTGAAAATCCCAGCCTCTGGTCTTGGAATTTTGTGATATGGGCTAATCTTACTGAAGTATCTCAAGGTAGCTTTGATTTGCATTTCTCTGATAATTAAAGACGATCAGCATTTCTTCATATGTTTATTAGCTATTCACACAAAAAGATTCTGTTCATGTCTTTTGCCCGGTTTTGAGGGGGTTGTTGCTCTTTTTTTGTTCATTTGATTGAC
>CAUYPK010072928.1:0-31914 GCA_963574355.1 Loris lydekkerianus | reverse complement strand
ACTCCCTGGCTTATCTTCACTCAAAGGTTTCTTCCCCATTCTTTGTGACTATTAAACCATAATAAAACTACTACAGGCTCGGCGCCTGTAGTCCCAGCTACTTGGGAGGCAGAGGCAGGAGAATCGCTTGAGCCCAGGAGTTGGAGGTTGCTGTGAGCTGTGATGCCACAGCACTTTACCCAGGGTGACAGCTTGAGGCTCTGTCTCAAAAACAAAACAAACAAAACAAAAAAACCTACTATAGTTAGCAAGCAGACATTTAGAGGTGGAAACAGAGGTTGGACTTTAAGATTTAGGAAAATGACTGGGATGCTCACACAGTGGATGGTGTGTCATCTTTCTATTAAAACGTTAATAAACCCCTTTTTATTTTGAGTCCAACTCTAATACCAAGGACCATAACCAAATCTTTGTTTTTGTCATTCCAACTGGTCAAGGGACCTAAAACTTACTTGTCTGGAACAATTGCTGAAAGAACAAATATGAGAATGATGATGTCAAGGCTGTCCGTGGGCACTGGGTAACTCTTCTCTTCATCACACAGATCGTGAACAAACGCAAAACACCGAGAAGGATCATATTCTGAATTTGTCTGCAGATAGGTAGAAGAGACAACTGGGTTAAAAATGTTAACAGAGGCTAGGTGAGGAGGCTCACGCCTAGAGGTAGAGTGCCATGGCAACACTGTGCCAGGCAAAGGCAGATGAATTGCTTGAGCTCAGGAGTTTGAAACAAGCCTGAGTAAGAGCAAGACCCTATCTCTAAAAAATAACCGGGTGTTGTGACAGTGCCTATAGTCCCAGTTACTCGGGAGGCTGAGGCAAGAGAATTGCTTATGCTCAAGAGTTTGAGGTTGCTGTGAGTTGTGCTCTGTAAGTTTGAAGCTAGCAGAGGTTGGTTTGTGAAATTTAAGGAAAGCAGCATTTTCTTGTCTTTTTTTTTTTTTTTTTAGAGACAGTTTCACTTTGTCACCCTCGGTAGAGTGCCGTGGCGTCACAGCTCACAGCAGCCTCCAACTCCTAAACTTAGGAAATTCTCTTGCCTCAGCCTCCCGAGTTGCTGGGACCACAGGGCCTGCCACATGCCCGGCTATTTTTTATTGTTGTTGCAGTCTGGCCAGCTTTGAATCTGTCAACCTCGGTATATGGGGCCGGCGCCCGACTCACTGAGCCACAGGCGCTGCCCAGGAAAGCATTTTCTATAACATAAAGTATGAGATGAAATAGCAAATGCTGGAGAAGCTGCAGCACGTTACCCAGATCTAACTAAGATAACTGATGATAGCAGACATGTACCATAATGATTAGGAATATATCTTTCTGTGGAAAGTAGCAGCAGTTACATTTAAAGCTAAAGCAAGATAAGCTTTTCTCTAGGCTCTCTTAACATTTTTTCTTTCTTTCTTCCTTTCTTTTTCTTTTTTTTTGAGACAGAGTCTCACTTTGTTGCCCTCGATAGAGTGTTGGGGTGTCACAGCTCACAGCAACCTCAAACTTTTAGACTCAAGTGATCCTCTTGCCTCAGCCTCCCTGGTGGCGGAGACTACAGGTGCCCACACCAACACCTGGCTACTTTTAGAGATAAGGTCTCGCTCTGGCTCAGGCAATCCACTTGCCTCAGCCTCCCAAGTGCTAGGATTTACAGGCATGAATCACCATGCCCGGCCTCCCTTTTTTTTTTTTTTTTTTTGAGACAGAGTCTCAAGCTGTTGCCTTGGGTAGAGTGCCATGGCAACATCATAGCTCACAGCAACCTCCAGCTCTTAGGCTCAAGCAATCCTCTTGCCTCAGTTTTTCTATTTTTTTAGTAGAGACAGGGTCTCGCTCTTGCTCTGGCTGGTCTCGAACTCCTGAGTTCAAGGGATCCACCCGCCTAGAGTGCTAGGATTACAGGTGCCTGCCACTGTGCCCAGCCACTAGCTTCAAACTTTTCTGCTGCAACTTCCTTACCTCTCTCTCTAAAGTGAAGAGAGTTAGGGTCCTAGTTTAGGATTCGGCTTTGGCTTAAGGGAACACTGTAGCTGGTTTAATGTTCTATCCAGGTCAGCCATAACGGCTCATGCCTGTAACCTTAGCACTCTGGAGGCTGAGGCAGGACTGCTTGAGCTCAGGAGTTTGACACCAGCCTGAGTAAGAGGGAGACCTGTCTCTACCAAAAATATAAAAATTGGCCAGGCATTGTGGCATGCACCTGTAGTCCCAGCTATTCAGGAGTCTGAGGTAAGAGGATCTCTTGAGCCCAGGAGTTTGAGGTTGCAGTGAGCTATGATGATATCACTACACTCTATAGCCTTGGCAACAGACCAAGACTGTGTTAAAAACAACAACAACAACAAAAAAAAACTGGCTGGGCATAGTGGCTCGCACATGTAATCCCAGCACTCTGAGAGGCCAAGGCGGGTGGATAGCTTGAGCTCAGAAGTTTGAGCCCAGCCTGAGCAAGAGACAGACCCCTGTCTCTACTAAAAATAGAAAAACCGAGGCAAAATGATGGCTTGAGCCCAAGAGTTAGAGGCTGCTGTGAACTATGATGATGCCATAGCTCTCTACCCAAGATGACAGCTTGAGACTGTCTCAAAAACATCAACAACAACAAAAAGAAAAAAAACACAACACCCGACATGGTGTTGCCACAAATCTTTAATTTGTGAAAAATACAACAAGTGCCAAGTGCAATAAAATGAAGTATGCTTGCATCAGCAATTCTTTTATTTGCAGACCCCAATACAATGAGAATATAGGCAGAGACCTTTATTTTTAGGAGACCCCCTTTCCCTTTAACCAATGAAAATTACTGATAGGAGCCATTGCACTTACCTGAACTAGGTCTATAGCTGTGGAAGAAAAATCACAACAGTAAACAAAGAGTCCTGGGTCACTGAAATAGGCACAGAAAACAGAATAATTAGATTATAAGCTGGACTATGTCTATTCTCTTTCTTGTGTAGCAGAGTTAAAATAGCAAATGGCAAAAAATAGCATTCATTCAAGAAATCACATTTATTAGTTACAACATATTTCATTTTGGATAAACTCCTTTTTGATTTATATCCTTTTTTGGCCCTGTGGTATGGCTAATATTAAGTTTATAAAACAGTGAGTTTCTAACCAATGTGCTTGTCCTTTTCTACTTATAAAAATCCTACTTTTCCTTCAAACATATTCTTGCCGGATGCCACCAGGAGAACTTCTGCACACTATCTCTGAGCTGGCCTGGCACCTTCTCCACCCTAGGAACACAGCTGTGCCTGTCTGCCTGCTCCTACCACATGGTGACTGCCAGGACAGCAGATATTACATCTTTCACTATTGGTTCACCACACACTACTGAGGTTCCACTATGTACTGGGCATTTTTTTTTTTTTTTAATTTGAGACAGAGTTTTACTTTGTCACCCTCGGTAGAGTGCTGTGACGTCAGCTCGCAGCAACCTCCATCTCTTGGGCTTAGGTGATTTTCTTGCCTCAGCGTCCCAAGTAGCTGGAACTACAGGTGCCTGCCACAATGCCCGGCTATTTTTTGTGGCAGTTGTCGTTGTTCAGCTGGCCCAGGCTGGGTTTGAACCCGTCAGCCTTGGTGTATATGGCTGGTGCCGTAACCACTGCGCTGAGCCCCAGTGCTTATCTTTCTTATCCTCAATGTCTGGCACAAGGCAGCAACACAAAACATGTTAAATTTATTTTAATAACTACCAAAATTGCTTTTAATTATGAAAATACACTGCATATTTATAGATATTTTAAAAACATGAAAATATAACACTACCTATGATGCCATAGTTCTTATTGTTGAGACAGGAGAAAATAAAAAAGAGGGAAGGCTCTGTGCTCATGTTTTAGAAACCATACCTCAGAGCTGTTTTGCACTGTTGGGCTCATTCTTTGAGTCAGTCCTTTGGATTTTTAGGGTGTACCTGCTTCTCTCTAAACCAGTATTTTTCAGCCTTTTTTATTCTCACAGCACACTTGAACCAGTAGTTAAACTTTTGCAGCACACTTAAATTATGTTGGTCAAAAAAAAAAAAAAAAAGAATAAAAACAATAATATATGTACTGTGCTTTGAGCTTCTTTAATAAATGGTCTTTAAAAATTTCCAAAGAAAACCTAAGATCCTCTCACGGCACACCAATTGCAAACCAGTGTTAACTGCTGAGAGGAACAAGCAAGACTAATACCCTGGGAAGCAGCACTGTTACATGGCAGACACTAGCTAGCTACATGGGCATAGGCTACGTATATTAAATACTCAGTTTCTCAGTATTAGATACATCTCACATGTTTCTTGTGATTACTTCAAGGGATAACAAAGATGTAAAAATATCACTGCAGAAAGTTCTGTACGAGTGAGTAAGGGCTGTATGTGGCTTGTTCTGTAATCAGCCAGGCAGCTGTACTTGCCAAGTACCCATGAACTAAGTTCTGAGCTAAGTTCTAACATACTCAGCTTTGCCCTTTAAAAAGGTCAAAATTTAGGACGGTAGCCTAAAGTAGGCTGTGGCTCCTGAGTAGCCTGTGGCTCAAAGGTGTAGGGCACTGGCCCCATATACTGGAATGGTGGGTTCAAACCCAGCCCCAGCTAAAAACTGCAAAAAAAAAAAGGTCAAAATTTGAAGAGACTAGGCACAGGTTATTCACACTATTAAAACACACAAGCAGAAAAAACTATGTTAATAGTGATTAACTAGCCCACTTCAGTGGCTCACACCTATAATCCTAGCACTCTGGGAGGCTGAGGCAGACAGACTGCTTGAGCTCACAAGCGTGAGACCTCATGTCTAAAAATAGCTGGGCATTGTGGCGGGTGCCTGTAGTCCCAGCTACTCAGGAGGCTGAGGCAAGAGAATTGCTTAAGCCCAGGTGTTTGAGGTTGCTGTGAGCTGTGACACCACAGTACTCTACCAAGGGTGACCTAGTGAGACTCCGTCCCCCTCCCCCCCCAAAAAAAAGCTACGTCAATTCTAAACCAGTGAATTACACAAACTAATGTATTCCAGCAAGACACTGAATATAGTCACCTTATTTAAATGGTACAATCACTCTGTGGGGAAGATGCTATCTCAATTCATTTTTACATTCACTGATGACACTGATAATTGATGGCCATAACTCCTGAGGGAAGTCAATCCCGTTTGAGGAGGGCTGCTGACATCAAGGGCAGAGTAATCTCTTTTCTTCACTGTTAGCTACTATGGCATGACATTTTTCTATAAATTTCTAATAAAATACATAATTTGTAATGAGGTTAATGATCCTATTAAGTAATGTAGGCTAAACTAGAATTTTTTTTCTTTTCTTTATGTTTTCTGAGACAGAGTCTCACTCTGTTGCCCTGGGTAGAGAGTCCTGTGCCGTGTTGTCACAGCTCACGGCAACCTCAAACTCTTAGGCTCAAGTGATTCTCATGACTCAGTCTCCTGAGTAGCTGGGACTACAGGTGCCCCCCACAGCGCCTGGCTGCTTTTAGAGCCAAGGTCTTGCTCTTGCTCAGGCTGGTCTCGAACTCCTGAGCTCAAGCAATCCAGCCGCCTCGACTGAGATATTTTTTACATACAACCTTTGAGACATAATGAGTTTCAATGGAAAATATGGAACTAGTAGTTTGAAAACAGGATTGACGTAATAAATACATTTAGTCTTTGCCTGTGGTTCCAGGCACGGAGCTCCAAAACCCTAGGAAAGTCCCTGGGTGGCAGAAGTGTCTTTATTCATAATGACCCCTTCTGGGTCACAAAGAATTTGTATTCATGAGGTGACTTAAGAGTGGGGTCCCTAGATAGCCTTAGGATTGGGCTTATACCATAAAGGCTAAGTAATTAAAGGGTTGAAAGTTTCAGAGTCACTCAATAATTTTTTTTTTTTTTTTTAAATTGAGAAGTCTCACTTTGTCACCCTCTATAGTGAAGTCATAGCTCACAGCAACCTCAAACTCTTGGGCTCAAGCTATTCTCTTGCCTCAGACTCCCGAGTAGCTGAGACTACAGATACCCTCTAGGATGCCTGGCTATTTTTTTTTTTTTAGGAGGCCTGGGCCGGGTTTGAACCCATCAGCCCTGGAGCATGTGGCCAGAGCCCTAACTACTGAGCTATAGGCGCCCAGCCTCACTCAACACTCTCCGCGTAGGACGTGGGGAGATAAAGATTAAGCTGTATAAACACTCTTGCTGAGCTTCTGGGTCCAGGAAAACATCCATGTGCTGGAAGGCAACATGTCCCAACTCCTTAAGGACAGAAGTTCCTGATCGTAGGACCCTGCTGGACCCTACCTAAGTACCTTTGCATCTGGCGGTTAACCTGTATCCTTTATAATAAACAGGTAGATATAAGTAAAGTATTTCCCTTAGTTCTGTGAGTCATTCTAGAAAATTAATGAATTTGAGAAGGGGGTCCCTAGGTCAGAAGTATAGAGACCTGGGTTTGCCAATGGCATCTGAATTAACCAAGATTTATGGGACAAACCCCTTAACTTGTGGGATCTGATGCTATACTAATTCCAAGTAGTAGATACTATATGAACTGTACACTCAGCTTGTGTTGGAGAATTGGTTGGTATGGGCAATCTCTGGCCCCCCACATCTGGTATCAGAAGTATTCTGTGTAAGTATGCAGAAACAGTGTGGGGTCTCATCTTCATGTATGTCAGTTTTCTCGGCTCTACCATAGGGGTTAATAGCATAGCCACTGACTGTTCCTCCGAGTAATCATGAGAATGGAGAACTTGAACATGTATTTTAAGCACCTTTGAGGAAGTGAGGTTTTATATCTAATTTTATATCTAACTAATTTCCGTAATGACAAAAACAACTTATGCATCAGATTAAATTAAAACAGCCCAGGCCAGGTGCAGTGCTCACGCCTATACTCCCAGCACTTGGAAGGCTGAAGCAGGTGGACTGCTGAATTCACAGGTTCAAGACCAGCGTGAGCTAGAGCTAGACCCCATTTCTAAAAATATCTGGGTGTCATGGTGGTCACCTGTAGTCCCAGCTACTTGGGAGGCTGAGGCAAGAGAATCGTTTGAGCCTAAGAGTTAGAGCAGTGGTTCTCAACCTTCTAGTGCTGCGACCCTTTAATACCCTCACTCAGGTGCCTCTTCTCTTCTGGCAGAGGGAAGACATTCCTGGTGGCATGTGCTCTAAGGACAGCGAGTTAGAGATTGCTATGAGCTATAATACCATGGCACTCTACCAATGGTGACAAAGTGAGACTGCCTCAAACAAACAAACAAACAAAAAACTAAAAAAACAGCCCATAAATGAATAGGATAGAAATCTACATTTCTTTAATCCATGCTTCCCAATGACCACTGTTAAAAGTTTGATATAGGCCGAGTTGAGATGGCTCATGCCTATAATCCTAGCACTTTGGGAGGCCAAGGCAGGTGGAATGCCTGAGCTCACAGGTTCGAGACCAGTCTGAGCCACAGTGAGACTTCATTTCTAAAAATAGCCATGCATTGTGGTAGGTGCCTGTAGTCCCAGTTACTTGGGAGGCTGAGACAAGAGAATAATCACTCGAGCCCAAGAGTTGGAGGGTGCTATGAGCTATGATGTCATGGCACTCTACCAAGGGAGACAAAGTGAGACTGTCAAAAAAAAAAAAAAAGTTTGGTGCAGCAAGTTTTGAAAAAACAAATCTCCACTTTTTTCCTCTTTGCTGTCATCATCTAGTTAATCTTTATAACATACTTACTTGTTAATTTGTAAAATTGGAAAGACTGTATTTCCCACACCACAACCAACCTGCAGGCAGAAAGGAATGATTAATCATAGAACTTCGCAAAGAATTTCTCTGAAGCTAGATAAATAATCCTACCTATTTATATTAGAGAAGGCATGGTGAACAGAGCTAAATAGTAACCATGAGATTCCCTAGTCTTGACTTTGGGAACCCATAAAAGACAAGAACATGGAATTTCATAGAAGGGTATGAGGTTATTTCATGTTTTGAGTTTTAACTGTCCTATAAATGGAATATTTGCTCATAGAACTCTACTATATCATTATTGGGAAAATATGTCTAAAAGACTATGCTGAAATTTATGAAAAGGAGACTCATAAAGGTAAATCTGTCCTATATATAGGGTGGACATAAAAGTTCGTGTGCAATTTAAAATAGGTCAACATAGAAATTTGCACACAAACTTTATGGACACCCTGTATAGTGCTGTGTGTGGTAATAAAAACAGCAACCATTTATTAAAAATCATTTGCCAGACATTGATTGTTCTTAGCCATTTTACATATATTATCTGAAACCTAACTATTATGTAACAGTCCCATTGCTTGGAGAGAGTAAGGGACTTGTCCAAGATCATGTGTCCTAAGGCTAACCAGCTCCAGAATTAGCTTCCAGTGGAGTGTGCAATCTTCACTCGTGAATTTATGTTATGGTACCAACCTAGACATTTTTCCAGGTCTAGACTCTCCAAACAGGATCCAACTCAGAAGGAGAATTGTCCCAGGCCTGAGATTCAGGTAGCATCCCAACTACTCTCTATGTTCTATAACTGTATCAAAAGAGAAGTAACATGCTGTCTTATGACCTAAGACTTTTTTTCCAGAAGGGGCAGCACCATCACCTTGAGCTTTTGCACCTGTATGAGACAGTGGCATGTAGCAAGTACAACATGATGCTATAACTTTTAGAAGTGATAGGGTATTCCCAAGTGATCATCCAACATATATCTAGCCTGCAATTAGGGTATCTCATTAGTTTAAAAATGGAGGCAAATCCAGGCCAACATAAGGGTCAAGTCTAGTCAGCTTTTCTAAGCAGCTATTCAAGTCACTTTTTTTGTCAGCCTCTTTATGCTACTCCCTGTGCACAATACAACAGCTTTAATTACTCCACTAGTAGGACAATGAAAGCTTACCTCAAGTATTCGGTAGGTGGCTAAGGATCCAGGAAACTCATCAGCACAAATTTCCATGTGACTGAGTTTCTGAGTTAGGTTCTCCTCCACAGGAGGCATCTGTGTTGTATGTTCAAGGCTGTTCAAAGAACACTTGTGCTGTCCTTTTATTATTAAAGCAGGTCCATCTTCCCTGCTTCTAGGTTCAGGTGTTTCACTCTTCTTGTTCTCCAAGAGCAAACCCTTCGAATGACTAGGTGCCAGCTCAGGAAATTCAGTAAAAAGCCAATGTCTATCTTTGAAAAACCCATTTTCGTGAATTTTGTAGAACTCATTCCAATATTTGTGAGCATTGATTTCATAATCAACTGTAAATAGTTAAGAAAAACATCTAAATGACTTTTACTTAAAAAAACAAACAAACAAACAAACAAACACATTTTTTAAGGACCAATTCTCAACTATAAAATATCAAGTAGTAGAATCACAGTCTCTATGCTGATTGCCTAGGACTTCACTGAGTCCTACCACTTATCATTATAATCAAACTCCCCCTTTCATCATTCCCAAGGTGTCTAACTTCTGCTGGAACTGTCTGTCAAAGACCTTAGTACCTACCAGTTTTTTCCCCACATCTCTAGATGTCCTTTAACAGAAGACAAATTCTAACATTGAGCAAAATCTTCCTAAAAGCTTCTAGTCAAAACATCCTACCATTTCTCAGGGCCATGAGGAACAACTCTATTTATGGAGAGTTATTTTCCTCTCTAAAGTTTACTTTTTTTTTTTTTTTGAGACAGAGCCTCAAGCTGTTGCCCTGGGTAGAGTGCTGTGGCATCACAGCTCATAGCAACCTCTAACTCCTGGGCTCAAGTGATTCTCCTGCCTCAGCCTCCCAAGTAGCTGGGACTACAGGCACCTGCCACAATGCCTGGCTATTTTTTGGTTGCAGCTGTCATTGTTGTTTGGTGGGCCCGGGCTGGATTCAAACCCACCGGCTCAGGTGTATGTTGCTGGCACCTTAGGCGCCTGAGCCACAGGCGCTGAGCCTAAATTTAACTTTTTACAAGCTAAATGGCCTTGTTTCTTCTGTTGTTCCTCATGCAAACTTAATACTACTAACCGACATATAAATATTAAAAATGGAAACAAGGCTAAAAGGAAAATAGAAAATGGTGCCAAGAGAAAAATGTCTGCAGTGTAGTAGAAGGAATAAAAATCTAAGAAACTGGACTTTAGTTCCACTACTGCTACTACTAACTGACTGCTTACCTCTGGGCAAAGCACTTAATGTCCTGGGATCCAAATTTCTTTAACTGTAAAAAGAGGATATTGGACTACATGATTTTCAAAATCCCTTTGAACTCTTTAATTTGTTTTGATCTAGTCTCTGTCAAACTATGCTAGGTAATATTTTGTAACTGGAATGTTCTCATTGTTGCACAGAACTCTTTCAGTGATAACTCCCCTCAAATTCCTAGTCCAATCTTCAAACTGTCAGGACCAATCAGTTCAGGTTTTATTGTCTAGGGATATTTTGCAGTGAAATCAATCACCTCTTTTTTGGGGGTCAGATTTATTTCCACTTAGCTTCATCCACCTTTCCTTGGCAAAAGCCCTGAACCCTCATATCCACCACACAAGTAAAAGACATTAATAATTACCAGTCTTTAAGAGTCATTAGTCACCCCCAACAGTATATAGAATGGGATTGCTTGAATCTACTTTCAAAGGCAACATCTCCTCAAACAAAATGCAAATCATGTAGAAAGTACAGCTTCTAAGATAATCATGTGACCACATAGTTGAGACAGGCCAGCCATATCAATACAAGTCTCATCAACAGAATTAAAAACAGCTACCTTTTCCCAAATTAAAATTAACACGAATCTTGCCTGCACAAGATTTTATTACTGGGCCACCTTTTTCCCTCCTTGCTCATCCCGTCCCCCAATCTACCCGAGTTATGCAACAGGCCAGTAACAAATGATGTTGGCGGTCACAATTCTCTGACCTCTTGGGCGGGCGCGTTCAGCTGTAGGGTGGCTGCTAATACCACTGACTGGCCCACCTGCGCGCACCTTGTTTCTCCTGGCATACCCGCTGGGTACTGTTCTCCTGGACTTTCTTCTCTGCAGCCGCGGCCTGCTCTTCCGACCACTCCACATTGTCCCTGGGAAAATGAAACGGGCAGCTTAGGGGCCTCACCTCCTGCCCGCGGGGAGAGTGAGTGGCTAGCCGGGGAGCGCTGAGTCCCCCCACTCCGCGGGAGAGAGCGCCTAGGGTAGGGCGGCGGGACTCGTGACCAGCGGTTAGAGATTTCTTGGAGCTCCAGTGCAGCGGGACAAGGGGCGAGCAGCAGGCAGGGCGATTACCAGGCATTGTGGTGGAAGACGCGCGCCGGGTCATGCAAGAACCGGCTACCGAACTGCTGCCTCTTTCCTCCAAGGGCCACCTGCACCTCTTCAGAGTAAGAACCCGCCATGACACCGGAGCCGGAAATACCTCCCTTTCCGTAAAAGCAGAACTTCCTGCGAGCCACGCCCCCTTCCGGACGGCGCCGTGTCTGGGCGGGAAAAGAGGGGGCGGGGGCGGAGCTCCAGGTCCTGGCGGCGTTTGAATTCTGTTGGGTGGGTCCGGCCTTGGGGAAGGGCTCTGTGGGAAAGGAGACCCAGCTGGCGGGAGTGTTCTCAGTAGTCGTTTCTTCCCTAGTAGACGTGCAGGCTGGGAAGAAAGTGGGGGACTTTTCACTTGAGCCCCAGTTCAAAGCTGGAATCCTCTACCAAGTTTCACAGTTTCCTTTAAGTGGTAAAACAGGAAAAATCTTGAATCATTGGTAGTAAACAGCGGGTGGAAAAAGTGCAATTTTCCAGCTTTTCTAGTTACACATACAATATGTATATACAGTAGAACCTCTGTAAGTTGACCACTCAAGGGACTGTAACAAGCTGGTCAATATGGAGAGGTGGTCAACATAAGAAACTAGGCCTGCTGTAATGCTACTTACCAGTGAATGGTGCATTTGGTCTATGAAAATAAGGTCAACTTGAGGAGGTAGTCAATGTAAGGAAGTGGTCGTCTATGGAGGTTCTGTATATTTTTGTGGGAGTAGGGGATTAGGGATCTATATGAAATGAACGAGGCTTACTCTTTCAATTAATTGGAAGATCCAAGGATACATTTAGAAAATATAACCATTTACCTTTTGCTGGCTTATTAGTACAATCAAGATCATAATATGTACCTACATGCAGTTTGTTATATTAATATAGTTTAGCCTTATGTGTCTATTTCCAAAATTACTACAAAACAATTCTCAAAGTAATTTAGAAGAAAGTATTCGGTCAACATTGATAGAAGTTGAGAAGACTTCTAAGAGAAACAGGATGAATACCACTTGGAAGAAGAGAAGGAAAGGGTTAATATGCAGTGTTGGACATAGCAAATTAGTAACCTGTAATCCTTTATTCCATTGCAGATTCTGTAGGTAAAATTAAGGGAAGCTATGAGTGATTCTGTATTTTTCCCACCAAAGAAGTGAGAACAAACTCTAAGCGCTTTTTTTTGTGATAGAGTTTCAAGCTGTCACCCTCGTTAGAGTACTGTGGCATCATAGTTCACAGCAACCTCTTAACTGTTGGGCTCAAGCGATTCTCTTGCCTCAGCCTCCCAAGTAGCTGGGACAACATGCGCGGGCTACAATGCCTGGCTGTTTTTAGAGGCAGGGTCTTGCTCTGGCTCCTGCTGCTCTCGAACCTGTGAGCTCAGGAAATACATCCATCTCCACCTCCCAGAGTTCTGGAATTACAGACGCAAAAGTTCCTTTCCAAAGAACCAGAGTTTCTGTCTTTTCTCAAGGCTAGCTGTTAGTAGATTTGGTGATTGATTTATATTTATTTTTGGCATCTTGTTCATTCATCTTCGTTTTTTTTCTTTCTTCCCATCAGAAGCTATTTAGTGCTCCCAATCAACAGTTCCACTGCATATTTTCTTGTAGAGAGCTCACTCTCTGTATTCACTTGAGATTGCTTACTACTGTATGTTAGTTCTTCTAATTAGAACCATTTAAAATATCAAACAGCTTGGGCCCTTTTGGGGAAATGTACTGATGAAGCATACTAAACCTAATTTTATACAGTTATCTTCGCTTGTCCTGTATCATTAGTTTTTTCCAATCTCTTCAAGCACCTACAATATTTTTTTCCAAGTAAAATTGGAAGACATGGCTGGGAGCTATCTGCAGTATTAGACTTTGTACTGGACTGTAGCCTCAGAGAACACAGTTTCAGAGAAGCTAAGGGTCCCTCTTGTGGTTACTAAAGAGAACTCTTCTAGCTCAATGGGTGGCTTGGGTTCAGAGGTTGTAAAGATTAAGAACTCTCATTCTGGATTATTGCCTTGGGTGTTAGTTGAGGACAAGGGTAGTTAATTGTTTCAAGCTTTCCTTTCACTCCCAATCAGTGAGAATTCTAGGCTGTTTGAGCAGGTGCGCTGGAACTGGACGGCTGAGGAAAGGGTTCCTGGTATCCTTATTTGCCCTCAAGGTTTCACAGGCCCTAGACAGCCTTTATAGCAGCCCTACATAATTTTATAAGCTAGTTTAATGACTTTAATTTAAAAATAGCATGTGTGGGGTTTTTTTCTCATTGCAAAATAAATATATGCTTATTATAGAGCATTTAGAACATTATAGAACATTATCTATTATCTTCATTTAGAAGATATGGATAAAAGAAAATATCCTAGCCTACCATTAATTTAACCCATTAATACTTTGGTGTATATCTTTCTTTTTCTTTTTTTCTAATTCATTTTTATAAATAACTTTTTTTTTTTTTTTTTTTGAGACAGAGTCTGAAGCAGTCGCCCTGGGTAGAGTGCCATGGCATCATAGTAGCTCATAGCAACCTCCAACTCTTGGGCTCAGGTGATCTTCTTGCCTCAGTTTATTCTATTTTTAGTAGAGACTAGGGTCTTGCTTTTTGCTCAGGCTGGTCTCGAACTAGTGAGCTCAAACAATCCACTTGTCTTGGCCTGCCAGAGTGCTAGGATTATAGATGTGAGCCACCACGCCCAACCGGAATTTTTTTTTTTTTTTTTTTGAGACAGTCTCAAGCTGTCACCCTGGGTAGAGTGCTCTGGCATGACAGCTCACAGCAACCTCAAACTCTTGGGCTTAAGCTATTCTCTTGCCTCAGCCTTCTAAGTAGCTGGGACTACAGGCGTCTGCCACAGCGCCCAGCTATTTTTTGATTGTAGTTGTCATTGTTGTTTGGTAAGCCCAGGCTGGATTTGAACCTACCAGCTCTGGTGTATGTGGCTGGCACCCTAGTTGCTGAGCTACAGGCACCGAGCCATGGAAATAACATTTTTTCTTTTAGAGACAGAGTCTCACTTTATCTCTCTCAGTAGAGCTGTGGCATCACAGCTCACAGCAATTACCTCCAACTCCCGGGCTTAGGCGATTCTCTTGCCTCAGCTTCCTGAGTACCTGGGACTACAGGACCACAACACTCGGCTATGTTTTGTTGCAGTTTGGCCGGGGCCGGGTTCGAACCTGCCACCCTTGGTATATGGGGCCGGTGCCCTAGCCACTGAGCTACAGGTGCTGCCCCTGAAATAACTTTTAATTTAAAATAATTTCAGAAAAAAAATGCTTTCTTCTTTTTTCACAGTGTCATGAGGTATAATTTACATACAGTTACATTCATCCGTATTAAGTATACAATACATTTTCACAAAAATCTTTGTGCATCCACCATCAAAACCAAGTTAGAACAACTTCATGAAGTTACCCCATACTTCTTAGCAGTTGGAGCTTGCTTTTTGTCTTAACAGTAGCTTGGGAAATTATTCCTTTGTTTGAAATATTCTTTTATAGTACCAATTTAATAACTTTCTGGCATTGTTTTGTATAGCTATATCATGATTTATTGGACAATTAGGTGACTTTCAGGTTTTTAACCATCAAAAATACGATAAACTTCTTTGTAAATAAACCATTTTGTACACGAATGATTATTTCTTTAGAATTAACTTCTAGAAGTGCAATGGTTATAATTAGCTCCATTACTAAGCTCTGTGAGGTCAGGGCATTTTATTGGTCCATTCACTGTTACATATACAGGACCTAGAACTGGTTCCAACACACAGTATGCAGTAAATAGTGAATGAATGAATGAGTATCTGTTGCTATACTGTATCGCAGCAGAGAGGTACCAATTTATACTGTCATCAACAGTGTGTGACAATGTAATAGAATGTATCACTTGCTGTACATTTTAGATTTTCAGAACAAATCTGCTTAAAATATTCTGTCATCCCATTGATCCAAGGATGTATTCCAGGAATTCTAATATTTAGGCATCCAAATTACTTCTAGACTCTTTGTTATATCCATGACCATACAAAAAAAAGTCTCTTGTCAAACAATAAGTCTTGTTTTTTTGGCTAGAAAATATGGTTACTTATCCATAAGGTTAGTTCTTTTCTCTAATTTCATAATTTTATAAAGAGTAGCAAGTATATTTAGACTCTTTTGAATAGTTAAGGTAACATTCATAAAATTACTCCAAGCCTATTTCAATAAACAATTTTGGTGGTCTTTACTATCTTCATTGCTTTTTCCAGACATTTTATAATTTTACATTGTAAGTCACTGTCCTCATCCATATCAAACATATTTTTTCATTTTTCTAGATCATGTTTTTCTAGAATAATCATTTGAATTTGAAAAGCGTTTATTCTATATGCTAAGTATGGACTTAGCCACACACCTGTGAACCTGCTCTTGGGTGACATTTACAGATAGTTCATCTCATCCTTAACATTTTTAGATCAGAATTGGCCAGGAAATAAAACATTTTTTGTGGGCGGTGCCCGCAAAATAGCTCAGTGGGTAGGGCGCTAGCTACATACACTGAGGCTGGCAGGTTTATACCCGGCCCTGGCCAGCTAAAATGACAACTGCAACAAAAAAAAAATAGCCATTTGTAATAGGCACCTGTAGTCCCAGCTACTTGGGAGGCTGAGGCAAGAGAATCACTTAAGCCCAGGAGCTTGAGGTTGCTGTGAACTGTGATGCTATAGCACTCTACTAAGGGCGATGTAGTGAGACTCTGTTTCCACAAAAAAAAAAAAAAAAAAAAAAAATTTATTTTTGGCAGCTTGACATTAGATCAAAAGATTAATAAAGATTTAGTTTTTGTAGATACAGATTTCCTGAGTCCAAAAGTGTAGTAGACCACCATATATCTTCACGGGAAGGAGAAGTTATAAGAAACACCTGTAACAGCTCAGTAATGTAACACCTTGGGAAGGGACTCGGCTCTCCTAACACAAGAGCTCATGAGATGAGAACATCAGTGATTGGCATTCACGACACCTGTGGTGTGAGTAGCTGAATCAAGTCTATAAGAAGCTGCAGGAGAAGGCAGTCTGGGAGTGCTCATTCTTTCACTGACCCACTCACTGATTCTTGCTTCTCCTGCTTAGATGGCCCCTGCCCTGGGCCTGTCTAGGAAGACTGCTGAGATTTACTCTCCTATTAAGTCTGTTTCTATCCCTCAGAGACTGTCTTTCTCTCTCTCTCCCTCAGGCACCTAAGGGTAATTGTTCCTGAGCAAGATAGCACAGCGGTCCTGTCCGGACGATAGATAAGCTGGGGCTGGAGACCTGGCCAGTCCCAGGCCCTGACAAGTGGCACCCCAGAGGGGACAGTGGAAGCCACTGGCACAAAAGTGATCCGTGTCCCTGGTCAACCCCTAGAAAAATGCCCTAACAACTCCAAGGTGGAACAAGGAAGAATGAAAATGTAATGGATGGGGTGGTGCCCTTATCTCCGTGGGTAGGGCACTGGCCACATACACTGAGGCTGGCAGGTTTGAACCCGGCTGGGCCTGCTAAAACAACAACAACAACAACAACAAAATATCTGGGCATTGGGTGGGCACTTGTAATCCCAGCTACTTGGGAGGCTGAGGCAAGATAATTGCTTAAGCTCATGAGTTTGAAGTTGCTGTTAGCTGTGATGCCAGGGCACTCTACCCAGGACGACAGCTTGAGACTGTCTCAAAAAAAAAAAAAAAAAAAAAAAAAGTAATGGATAATACATATCTAAACATGATGAAAATAGAAAATTTTATGTAATGTATATTTTCCCACAATAAAAACATTACAACCCTCACACTTGTACTATAGCTGTGTACGTGCTTCCTTATTAAATGAATTAAAGAACAACACATGCAATGGACAAGTTAAGAGAATCCAAGGGTGCAGGTTTGTAGCTAAGGAACTTTGGGAACACCCAAATTTAATCAGAGTTTTTCCGTGGGGCTGGTAATATTATTCCTTGTAACTGAAAGACAGAGCCTCAAGCTGTCGCCCTGGGTAGAGTGCTGTGACATTACAGCTCATAGCAACCTCCAACTCCTGGATTCACGTGATTCTTCTGCCTCCACCTCCCAAGTAGCTGGGACTACAGGCGCCCGCCACAATGCCCAGCTATTTTTTGGTTGCAGCCGTCATTGTTGTTTGGCAGCCCGGGCGGATTGGAACCTGCCAGCTCAGGTGTATGTGGCTGGCATGTTAGCTGCTTGAGCCGCAGGCACTGAGCCTTCTTTTCTTTTTTTTTTTTTTCTGAGACAGAGTCTCGTTTTGTAGCCCTCAGTAGAGTGCCGTGGCGCACTACTGAGGGCTACAGCTCACAGCAACCTCAAACTCTTGGGCTTTAAGCGATTCTCTTGCCTCAGCCTCCCAAGTAGCTGGGATGACAGGCGCCTTCCAACACCCGGCTATTTTTAGAGATGAAGTCTTCCTCTGGCTCAGGCTGGTCTCCAACCTGTGAGCTCAGACAATCCACCCACCTTGGCATAACCGAAAGGTCATTTTCACCTGCTGTCTTTGGCCTCTTTCACAATTGAAAACCTAATCCCAAGACGGTCACCATCAACTCAGACGGAAGTTTACTGCTTGGAGGTTCCTTAAGAGCTCAGAAGGCTCTTTCCTTTCCTCCTTCCCGCAGAGGCCCAGGCAGCTTTACACCAGGTGGGGGCAGGAGAGCGCAGCTGGTTGCTAGGAAACTAACCAGCACCACATCTATTTACTATAAAGATTTAAGACAGGGAAACCATTTTATGAGTTAAACTTCTTTACTGGTCAGAATCCAAAAGATGTCAGAATTTCCAGCTGCTAAGAATGTATTAGATAAAAGCAAGAAACCATAATTTTGATAACTATGAAAAAGTAGTTTGTAATGAGCTGTTTAGAAAATGTAGAAATTTCATTGTTGAAATCCTTTGAAACTTATCCGTTTTCGTTTTCTTCCAGTCTCTGTGTCACTTTCACTGATTACTGATGAGGAAGAGGATCCAGAGTTGTGAAAGGAATTTCTGTATGTGTAAGCATCAAATAATCTTAAATCCTTAGGAGAAAGTAATTCTTGGCAAACATTCCATGACCATGTATAAGTAGAAAATGTGTCATAAAAGGACTCATTTTTAGTGTCTATCCCAACCAAATCTCCTCGGATTTTCTGCCAGAGGTTTAGCATTTCCTTCCGGTGCTCAAGGGCAATTCCTAAATTATAGTTGTCTGTAGCTCTCTTCACCTGCAGTGAGAAAGCAGAAGTTTACAATAGTTGCCATAATTATCTCTAATTTATGGACCACAATTATAGATATTCCAAGAGTTAGGTTCCCAGGCCTTGAAAGTCACTGAGCCTGTACCTTGGGTAGTGCCTTTTGAGAACATGTGGGCTAGGAGTTGATGGACAATCACAACGTATTATTCAGGGCTGGGCCCAGTGGCTCACTCTTGTAATCTCAGCGCTCCGGGAGGCTGAGGTAGGTGGATTGCCTGAGCTCGCAGGTTCAAGACCAGCCTGAGCCAGAGCGAGACCTCACCTCTAAAAATAGCTGGGTTTTGTGGCAGGTGCCTGTAGTCCCAGCTACCTGGTAGGCTTAGGCAAGAGAATCGCTTAAGTCAAAGAGTTTGAGGTTGTTGTGAGCTGTGATGCCACAGCACTCTACCGAGGGTGACAAAGTGAGACTCTGTCTTAAAAAAAAAAAAAAAAAGTATTACTCAGGAACAATGATATAAGAATATTAAAAATACAATGAACTAAAATAGGGAGAAGAGTGGGATGGTAAAAGTCTCTGGATATAACAGGAGTCCAAGGATGGGTCCTAATTCAGCCTAAAACAGGAAGAACCACCTGGGAGAAGAAGGTGAACAGGTCCTCAAGGATTTGATCAAATTGAGGGAGTGAGTTGTAATGAGGAGGTGTCACAAGGAGAAGGGACAGCATAAACAAAAGCTCAAAGGCTTTTAATAAAAATCTAGAGTTAGTAGGAGGGTACAGACACTTGGTATGGCTGGAGTATCAAGTTTAAAGTAGGAAGGAAGGAGTAATGTTGGAGGGGAGGCAGGCCCTTAGACTGTTTTGGCAGAAAGTGAGATAAATCCCTTAGTTGTGTGGAGCAGAAAAACCCTGTCATTGTTGAGAGGGACACAATCACTTTTAAGCAGGACAGTGACATGGTTAGACCTTCATGCAGCTGTGTGGAGAACAGTTGGAGGGCAGGAGCTATAAGGAAACCAGGCTGGAGACCTGATGAGGGCCTTAATTAAGGTAGTAGTAATAGGGACAGAGTGAAGAGGTGAAGAGAATAGACTTGAAATATCTTTAAGAGAATGAAAGGGGCTAGACTTGGTTGGTGGATGTGAGGAATGAGTAAAAAAGTCTAAGTTAATGATGGCTCCTGGTCTCATAGCTTCAGTGACTGTGTAGATGGTGGTATCAACAGAGGCATTGAATCACCTAGGGAGAGCCAGTTTGATGCAGAAGATAATGAGTTTGGTTTTGGACATGTTTAATTCTTTATGAGACACACATATGGCAGAAATGTTCATTATGTGGTCAGTGAGACAGATGTCTAGGTTAGTGACAAATTTAAGAGTTTTTAGTGTATGGGGGCTGCTGAAACACAGAGTGTAGATTGAAATAGCCCAAAGAATACTCTGCCTAGCTGTCTTCATCTAATGCAGAAATCCCTAATGTTCTGCTCCAGTTGGGTCACTGGGATGCAAACTATTGATCTTCTCAAGTATCTCAGCCCTTGGGGCAGCTGATTCCCCAGAACCAGAGGCCTCTGGATGAAAACAGCCTCCATTTACTTTACTGTGAATTTGTGCCATGATGAGACAGAGGTTGGTAGTGCTCTCTTTTTTCTTTTCTTTCTTTTTTTTTTTTTTTTTTTGATACAGAGTCTCACTCTGTCACCCAGGCTAGAATGCTGTAGCATCATAGCTCACAACAACCTCAAACTCTTGGGTTCAAGGGATCCTTTTGCTTCAGCCTCCCAAGTAGCTGGGGCTACAAATACCCACCTCAATGCCCAGTTAATTTCTCTATTTTTAGCAGAGATAGCGTCTTGCTCTTGGTCAGGCTGGTCTTAAACTCCTGAGCTCAAGGGATCCTCTGGTCTTGGCCTCCCAGAGATAGGATAACAGGCGTGGGTCACCACACCTGGTGGGGAGCTCATTCTTGTGATCTTGTGCATGTAGCATTGAATATCTGTAATTCCATTTATCTCAATATATTTCTCCTACCCATTTCCTTCTCCAAACTTAGTGAGGGAGGAACTGTGTATTTTATTCTGTGGCATCTCCTAATCTAAGGACATTTTATTGAATAAATACATGGGCCAGTATATACAAATGAAGGGATGCGTATTCTGAACAAATGAATGGGTGAGAAGAGCAATAGGATGAGAGTAGAAAACTATGGAATATTAATCCTTAAAGAATAAACATTGAGGAAAGAGAAGAGGGAGGAAAGGACACAGAGCTACAAGGAGAAACAAAGATGCAGTGTTGGAAAGGCCGAGGAAGTAGAATTGTCTGGGAGAGCTGGATTATTAGTATCAAATGCAGAGGGGGGTGCTGTAAAGTAGATCCCTGTCTGTCTTTGTAAGGTACAAAGTTTGCTGAGAAGTCAGGGCACAAAAGTAGCTTTATGGTTAAAAGTGTGTATTCCAGCCAGGTGTGATGGCTCACTCCTATAATCCTAGCACTTTGGGAGGCTGAGATGTCAGTATTGCTTGAGGTAAGGAGTTTGAAATCAGCCTGAGCAAGAATAAGACACCCCTCCCTTCCTTTCTCTACCAAAAATAGAAGAGGTGGCCTGTGCCTAGTCCCAGCTTCTCAAGAGTCTGAGACAGAGGCTGGATGCAGTGGGAGGCCAAGGCCGGTTGATAGTCTGAGCTCACAGGTTTGAGATCAGCCAGAGCAAAAAGTGAAATGCTGTCTCTACTAAAAATAGAAAAACTGAGGCAAGAGGATCACTTGAGCCCGAGTTGGAGATTGCTGTGAGCTATGACCTAACGGCACTCTACCTAGGGCGACAGCTTGAGACTCTGTCTCAAAAAAAAAAAAAAAAAAAGAATCTGATACAGGAGGATTTTGAGCCTAGGAGTTTGAGGTTGGAGTGATGATGACACCACTGCATGCTAGCCTGGGAGCAGAATGAGCCCTTGTCTCAAAAAACAACAACAACAAAAAAACAGGCTTCTTTTTTTTTTTTTTTTTGAGACAGTCTCACTTTGTCACCCTTGGTAGAGTGTTGTGGCATCATAGCTCACAGCAACCTCAAATTCCTGGGCTTAAGTGATTGTCTTGCCTCAGCCTCCCAAGTAGTTGGGACTATAGGAGCCTGTGACAACGCCCAGCTATTTTTAGAGATGAGGTCTTGCTCTGGCTCAGGTTGTTCTTGAACCTGTGAGCTCAGGCAGTCCACCCGCCTTGGCCTCCCAAGTGCTGTGGATTATAGGTGTGAGCTAATGCGTCCGGCTGAAAAGTGTGTATTCTTGAACCATATTTCCCATGTTTATAATTCTTATTACATATTAGCTGTGTTTTTGGCAAATCACTTAACCTCTCTGTGCATCTCTATAAAATGTCAAGAAATAACAGTGCCTACCTTAAAGTGGTGTTGTGATAATCAAATGAATCAGAACTGTATATCACTTGTAGAGCACAGTGGCTGACACTTAGGTGCTATTATTATCATTGTTTTAGCTGCTATAATAAAGATGCTTTCACTCACCACTATTCTCTGAGTACACCACTCACAGTAACTGTTGGTTTACTATCTTAGTTTGCTATTTCTAGGATGAAGCAAATGAATGTTCCAGAAATGAGGATGGGTATAGCTGCATAATTGATTACCAGGATGAAATTATAACACTTAACATTAGAATCCATTTGATGGTGGAGCCAGAAATGTTGTCGTTACAATGGGTTAAAATGAGAAACAATCTTGTCTCATTTTAAAAGCATAGAGCAGGTAAAAATTCTCTTGGTTTCATGGTGTAGTAATAAAGTAGACAATACTTTTTTCAGTGCCTTCTGTGAAGGGATTCAGGAGTGAATACTCACCTGATGTTTAATAGCAGCTGCATCAGCCACTGTCCAAGTCTGCTTTTTCTTGAACATTTGAGCAATGTCGAGGATGTCATCTGAATAGCCGGAGGAAGGGTCTATGGGCTTTACATTTGCTGCCTTTATGCATATTTACAAAAGAAGGTTAGTAATATGTTTCAGTTTGAATTAGGCAACAACAAAGCTATAATAAACAAATATATTTTATTATGAAAGGATTAGTATATAATTTATAAGGTTATTACCACACTATCATCAATTGTTTTGGAGCACCTAGGAGACTATGGGTTGTGAATAGGTATTTGGTAAATTCCCATTAATAATGACAAAGCCTTGTCCTAAGAGAAGTATAGACCACTTGGTTTTCTTTTCTTTCTTTCTTTTTTTTTTAGAGACAGAGTCTCATTTTATCACCCTTGGTAGAGTGCTGTGGCATCACAGCTCACAGCAGCCTCCAATTCCTGGGCTTAGGCGATTCTCTTGCCTCAGCCTCCTGAGTAGCTGGGACTACAGGCGCCAGCCACAACGCCCGGCTATTTTTTGTTGCAGTTTGGCTGGGGCTGGGTTCGAACCCACCACCCTCAGTATATAGGGCTGGCGCCCTTCTCACTGAGCCACAGATGCTGCCTTAGGCCACTTGGTTTCATGTGGAAAGGATATGGAGGAGCCAACACCATCATGATCCCAACTTTCCAAGCCATCAAAAAGCACCAAAAATGACTGTGGTCTCCATACAGCATAACCTCTGTTACTCTCAAACTTCTCCCTGGGAACTAGCCATCTCTTTCCCCTGTTCCTGGGCTGGTGAACAATGCTGATGAAAATCATGTAAATATGCTGATTGCTTATGTATTTCCTTTTGTGCATTTGTCATGTGTATTTCCTTTTCTTCATTTGCTGTTAACTCTATTACCATCAAGGCAGGGTAGGGTGGCTCATGCCTATAATCCTAGCACTCTGGGAAGCCAAGGTGGGTGGATTGCCTGAGTTCACGGGTTCAAGACCAGCCTGAGCCAGAGAGAGACCTCATTTCTAAAAATAGCCAGGTGTGTGGCAGGCACCTGTAGTCTCAGCTAAGTTGGTAGGCTTAGGCAAGAGGATAGCTTAAGCCCAAGAGTTTGAGGTTGCTGTGAGCTATTATGCCATAGCACTCTACTGAAGGCAACAAAGTGAAACTATCTCAAAAAAAAAAAAAAAAAAGAAGGAAAGAAAACAAACAAAAATCTCTATTACCATCCTCATAGTGGCTGTTGGAAAACCAAACGTTCCAACTCTCTCAGCTGGTGAGCTTATCTCTTTAAAGCTATCTAATATGAATTCTGTTTGTCTTTCTGTCTTAGGATTTCTCCATCCTTTAGCTATTTTTTTCTCCTTCCCTCTCATGTGTGGGAGATCTTCTGTTTTCTCCTCTCAAGGGCTAGGCTTCCGGTGTTTGGCTTGTGCAGTTACACAGTCCTCTTCCTTAGGAGGGCCCTGCATCTGGCTTAATGTTTTGCTATTGCTGTCTTGAAATTACTTTTTTTTTTTTTTAAATACAGAGTCTCACTCTGTTGCCCCAAAGTAGAGTGTGTGCAGTCATAGCTCACAGCAATCTCCAACTCTTAGGCTCAAATGATCCTCTCGCCTCAGGCTTTCAAGGAGCTGGGACTATAGATGGCCCACCAAGACACCCAGCTAGTTTTAGACAGGGACTAGCTCTTGCTCAGGCTGGTCTTAACCTCCTGAGCTCAAGCAATCCACCTTCTTTGGCCTCCTGAATACTAGGATTACAGCTGTAAGCCACCTTGCCCGGCCTGCTATCTTAAAATTCTTGATTATTTGCAAGCAAAGGACTCTACATTTTTATTTTTCACTGGGCCCTGAAAATTATGTACTCAGTTCTGTCTCTCTCTCCTATATTAAATTTTTCTTTCCCTTGAGCAGTGGTTTTTAGCTGTGGCTGCATGTTGGAACTTTAAAAAATACTGACACCTGGGTCCCACCACAGACTACTGATTTAATGAGACGCGGTGGTAGCTTTTTTTTCTATACTAAAACCTTGAGACTTCATTATATTTTGAGACAGAGTCTCACTTTGTTGTCCCAAGCTAGATTGTTTTCTAGATCACAGTCACCTCAAACTCCTGGGTTTGATTGATTCTCCTGCCTCAGCCTCTGAAGTAGCTGGGACTACAGGGATCCAGCACAATGCCTAGCTATATATATATATATATATATTTTTTTTTTTTTTTTTTTAATTTTTAGTAGACATGGGGTCTTGCTCTTGCTCAGGCCAGTCTGCACCAGGCACAGGGTTTTTAAAAAGCTCTCTTAAGTGATTCTATTATGCAGCTAAGATTGAGACAGCTTTAAAGGTCCTTCCTCCTGTCTACAAACATGCTTAAGTGTTTCAAGTCCCAAAATAACTTTACTGATTCTACAGTAAGTGGTAGTTACATTTCACTCTTTCTTTCTTCTTTTTTTTCCTTTATCTCTCTCTCTCTCTTTTTTTTTTTTTTTTTTTTTTTTTTTGAGACAGAGTAACTCCATGGTCATGGGCTGAGTGCTGTGGTATCACAGCAACCTCAAACTCGGGCTCAAGTGATTTCTTGCCTCTGCCTCCGGAGTAGCTGGGGCTATAGGTGCCCACCACAATGCCCAGCTAGCTTTTCTATTTTTGATAGAGACGGTCTGGTTGTTGTTCAGGTTGGACTCAAACTTCTGAGGCAATCCACTTGCCTCAGCCTACTGGAATGCTAGGATTATAGGTGTGAGTCACCATGCCCACCTACTTTTTCTTAATAGGGATTGATTTACTTATTTTTGTCACCTTTATCAATTTCTGGAGTTTGTAGATAAAATCTCCTACTGTGATTATGGATTTGCCTGTTCATTTAGCAATTATCAGAGGCTGAGCATGGTGGCTCACGCCAGTAATCCTAGCACTCTGGGAGGCCGAGGCTGGTGGATTGCCTGAGCTCACAGGTTGGAGACCAACCTGAGCCAGAGTGAGACCTTGTCTCTAAAAATAGCTGGGCATTGTGGCAGGCACCTATAGCTCTGGTTACTTGGGAGGCTGAGGCAAGATAATCGCTTGGGTTCAAGAGTTTGAAGTTGCTGTGAACTGGGACACCACAGCACTCTACTAGGGGTGACTCTGTCTCAAAAAACAAACAAAACAAACAAAAAAGCATTTAGCAATTATCCTTACATTTTAAAATATGTATAATTCTTTTAAAAAGTCTAAAGTTAATCCTGGTGATTCTGTTTTTCTCCTTATCTGCCAGTTCACTAGGTGTATACAGGTTCAGGGTAGTTATATCTTTTTGGCATTTTGTAAAAATCATTCAATAGCCTCTTTAGTTATATTTTCTTTAAAATTTATTTTTTATATACTATATGCATATATATATACATACACACTATATATTGATACAGATTATTTTGATTTATATTTGTCTGAAATATCTTTTTCTCTTCCTTTATTTTCAAGCTTTCTGTGTCATGTATTAGGTATGTTTCCTTTAAAGAACAGATATCTGAAAATTTTAAAAGAATCAATCTTAGAATCCTTTTTTTTTGATGCTTGAAAGAGATATCCTTTGCATGTCTTCCTTCCTTTTCTTCCTTACTTTATCTCTCTTTCCCTCTCTTCCTTTCTTTGGTTAATTTTTTTTTTTTTTTTTTTTTGTTTAAAGAAACAGCTTTTTACTCTGTTGCCCAGGCTGAAGTGTAGTGGCATGATTATAGCTCACTGTAACTTCAAACTCCCAGCTCAAGTGTCTTCCTGTCTCAGTCTCCTGACTAGATCAGACTACAGGTGCACACCACCATAGTTGGCTAATTTTTCCTATTTTTTGTGGAGACGGGACTTCACTATGTTGCTGAGGCTGGTCTTGAATTCCTGGCTTCAAGTGATCCTCCTGCCTCAGCCTCCATGTGCCTACAGGTGCCTGCCACCATGCATGGCTAAGTTTTATATTTTTTTGTAGAGACCAGGTATCACTATCTTGTCCAAGCTGGTTTCAAACTTCTAGGCTCAGTTGATGCTCCTGCTTTGGTGTCCCTGAGTGCTAGGATTACAGGAGTGAGATGCTGCACCTATCCAGGTTTAATCAATTTTTAGAAAGCATTTCAGTACTGAATTTTTCATCTCTAGAAATTCCATTGATTTTCAAATTAGGCTGTTTTCCCTCATTCTGTGTGACCCTTTTCTCCATTATGGTTTCTATTCCTTTAAATAAAACCAATTTAATAATATAAAATATTTTTTTACAGGCTTTTAAAGATTGTTTTGTTATATGAAATTATTATGATACTCCTGTTTATTTTATCTACTATCTTTTTTGTTCAGACTAGATTGCTTCTTTATATGGCTAGTAATTTTTGTGAACCTATCTTAAAAGAGATTAAAATTTTTTTTTAAATTTTTTGAGACTGAGTCTCACTTTGTCACCCTCAGTAGAGTGAGCACCCTTAGCTCACAGCAATCTCTAACTTTTGGGCATAGTAATTTTCTTGCCTCAGCCTCCCTAGTAGCTGGGACTATAGGTGCCCACCCTAATGTCAGACTATTTTTTAGAGATTTGGTCTTGCCATGGCTCAGGCTGGTCTCAAATTCCTGAGCTCAGGCAATCCATCTGCCTCAATACCAGTGTGAGCCACTGTGCCTGGCCACAAATAAATAAAATAAAATAAAAATAAATTAAAAATTTTTTGGTATAAGCTATGTGAACCTTAAGATTTGGACATGTTTGTGTCTGGCAGAACTCCCAAGGTAGTGCTGGTCTAAAATCTGTTCTTAGGATAATTTCTCAACTTGGAGATTTCATCCAATGCAGAAATGATAAATTCAGATCCATATCCATCCATTCTGCAATCTCGAGTTTTAAATTTCTCATAGAATACTTTTCCATTCAGAGCTTTGGGCAGGTCAAGCTTGAGCTTAAGTTTTTAACTTCTCTTTTCAGTGACAGGGGAACCTTCCAGAATCTAGTTTTGCAGAAGTTTCCATTCTAAGCTCCTTACCTGCAGGGGTCCCTGTCTCTTGATCCTGAATGGGCAGCATCTATACTCCCCTCCCTAGCTATCACGGCCTAGAACTATTGGACCTACCTACCATCACTCCCTGGCCACTCCCAGGGTCATTTTATGAACTTGTCATTCTGGCTTTAGGTTCTCTCTTGCTTCCTGAAAGTTGGGGTTTTCCTTTCTTTTGAATATTTTTGAGTGTTTGTCATTTTATTTCATCTAGTAAAACCATCTTTTTATGGTCATAGGGAGTCTGTGTGTGGGGTGGAGTAGTGCTCATGTCACTCGGTTACTTTCATGCTTTTTTTTTTTTTTTTCCAGTTTTGGCCGGGGCTGGGCTTGGCACCCTAATCCTTGAGCCACAGGCGCTGCCTGTTACTTTCATTCTTAAAGTTGAAAGTTCCATTTCTTGTTTCTAATTAGCATTTATAAACGTATAGTCTATTAGATTAGATGCACTAAAAATATAAAAGATTAGCTGTACTATGCTATGTAGTGTATTAGATCTAATATACTATATATATAAACATGCATAACATAATTATATATATTTTAATAGACATTTATAACATGTT
The DNA here is from genome assembly GCA_963574355.1 of Loris lydekkerianus. Lineage (NCBI taxonomy): Eukaryota > Metazoa > Chordata > Mammalia > Primates > Lorisidae > Loris > Loris lydekkerianus. The sequence goes on along the minus strand of CAUYPK010072928.1, from coordinate 4,039 downwards.
TGATATAATATATACAGATGTAGTACATATAGATGTAGTGGGCATAGATGTACAGATAATAAACATGTTTACATGTGTCATAATAAATATGTAGTGTACTAGATATAATATATCAATAAATATGTAATATATTAGATGGCAGTAAGTGTTACAGAAAAAAATCAGGGAAGAGAGTAGGGTATTGGAGGTTGTGTTTTAGTTTAAATGTATACATATTTTAGGTTATTCTATCTATCTATCTGGAGAGAGAGAGAGCGAGAGAGAGAGCGAGAGAGAGAGAGAGAATGAATCTAGAGATGAGGTCTTGCTATGTTACCCAGGCTGAAGTGCAGTGGCTATACTATACCCTCAAACTCTTGGGCTCAGCAGGTCTTGCTTTAGCCTCCTCAGTAGCTGGGACTAGAAGAGGACATGCCTGGCTGTTTAAGTATATATTTTAAAAGTAACTTTTAAGGTGAAAATTCACATTACATAACATTAGCCATTTAAAGTGAATGACTAAGTAGCATTTAGCTAATATAATTATGTGAGAGCTGTGATTTTTTCTTTTTTTTGACACAGGGTCTCCTTCTGTCACTTGGACTAGAGTGTAGTGGCATCATCATAACTCACTACATTCTCAGACTCCTAGGCTCAACCTCAAACTCTCGGCCTTCCAGATTGCTAGGATTACAGGCATGATCCTACAAGAAAGATTTTGATTTTCACTCTGAATGATATGAAAAGCCACTGAGGGTATTGAGTTGATTTTAACAAGGCCACTTTGGCTGCTGTGTTGATAATAGATTAAAGGAGACAAAACTAGAAGGAAGGGGATCATTTAGGAAGCTGTTAACTCTATCTCTGCTGAGATTATTAGAGACAATCTAGCATAAAATGTGCTTTCAATAAATAATTTGTATTATAGTTTTCTTTCTTCTAAAAAATATCATGTCATCTGTGGGCCAGGCCCTGTTTTAGGTGATGGGGACACCTCAGTAACAGAAACTGACTGGCTGGGCACAGTGAGTGGTTCATATCTGTAATCTTAGGCTGAAGTGGGAGGAGGATACCTCAATCTCAGGAGTTTGAGACCAGCCTGAGCAAGGAGGAAGACCCCGTGTCTATTAAAAATAGAAAAATTAGCCAGGAACTGTAGTCTGTAGTAGCTATGGTTCCAGCTACTTGGGAGGCCGAGGCAGGAGGATCACTTGAGCCCAGGAGTTTGAGGTTGAGGTAAGCTAGGCTGATGCCACAGCACTCTTTCCTGGAGAACAGGGTGAGACTCTGTCAAAAAAAAAAAAAAAGAAAAAAGAAAGAAAAGAAAAAGAAAAAGAAATAAAATCTTGCATACATGAATCTAATATTGTTGTTGGAGAGACTGACAATAAACAGATAAGCCTTATTGGGGGGTTTGATGCTGGGACATAAATTTAAAGGGGATAAATGTCCTTTTTATCTTGTTATTGATATTTGCTTGTGGGTATGACTTCATTTGGGGAGATAAAGACAAAGACTAAATTCAAGGTCATTTGTGACATTGTACCCTGCTTAAACCCTATGTTTGGAGGGACCTTCCAGGGATTTTAAAATGATGTGAACAATACATGGACCTCTGAACCCAGAAATGCCCAACTGGGTGGGCTGGCCTCCAGTTACAGCTCTATCCTGTTTCTCAGGCTGGAAGGCCTGTGACAAACCTGCCATAACTTGGGCTTCCTTGCCTAAGACCTTAAAACTTATGACGACAGAATATGACTTGGAGGGGGGATAGATTAGAAGCAACAGAGCTTGAAGCAGGGCCAGAGATGCTGCTGGGACAGAGTGGGATTCTAGTCAAGGCCAGGGTGGCCTTTCCATAACAGCATTGCTCCATCAGGCTGTGGACTTGTCTTTTCATCCCATGGTATCTGCCCAGCCGCAATCTAGAGCTGGTTGAGGGATTCCCTAGCGCAGTTCTGGAGAGCAGTCAGGCGTAGGATCTGGGCATTCTGTTGTTATTTTTATATTCCTCACACCCAGCCCTAAACCTAGAGTTCTATTTTTCAGTATGTTTCAATATTTATTGAAATTAAATGAAATATTTACATCTGGGCTTAAATTTTAAAACATGGCTACAGAATCTGGTTTGAAATACTGTATAATGACTAAAAATATCTGTAAAAAGCATGTTATTAGTTCTGTGAAATTAGTACTTAAAAATCTCGAGTATTTAAATTAGCTAATGTGACAACCTACATCTCACCTGTGTTTTCCAGTCTCTTTTATGGAAAAAATAGTTCTCAAAGTAATTCAGAGGCTCCTTTTTCCTTAACATTTCTAATTTCTGTAAGTCTTTGAATGGCTTTCCCATCACCACCCCATCCATATTAGGAAATAGTGGGAAGACAGGTATTTTTGAATATGGGCTATCTGAATAGGGACTCCATCCTAAAAAGATAAAAATAAAAATGATATCACAAGCAAGGTCGGAAGAAATTCACATAAAAGACAAACATGTGCTGCCTTTTTTTTTTAAATCTATTCTCCTCAGTAGACATGCCCCCCCCCCCTTCACTCTCCTGTCCCCATTTCCCATCCATCCACAGACTCCATGCTTCATCCAGGCATCTAAATATTCAGATAAGATACATATTTGCTTTCAAATGGTACCTGTGTGACAGAGACTGGTCACTCAGAATAAGCTGTGGTCCTGCTCTTACGGCTCGTGGCCTCTAGTACTGCCCATGGACCAGTACTGGTCCGTGCCTGTTAGGAACTGGGCCACAGAGCAGAAGGGGAGCTTCTGCGAGCAAGTGAAGCTTCACCTCCATTTATAGCTGCTCCCCATCACTTGCCTCACCGCCTGGACTCTGCCTCCTGTCAGAGCTACACCCCCACCCCAGTCTGTGGAAAAATTATCTTCCATGAAACCAGTCCCTGGTGCTCTGCTCTAGTACTTATTTCTGACTGGGCATATACATATAAATCCTTCACAACAGTGGAGAGAGAACAAGTGGCTCTTACTCTTGAGCTCTTCAAGAAATTTATATAAGTCCTTTTCTTTCATTATTGCAACTCGGGCAGCATTAGCAAAGGCAGCTGTGCTTGAGCTTGCATGTGTATATATGTCTGGCTTAAGTCTCCTTTTTCCATAACCCATCCCATAAGGACTCCACAATGCTTCTGCGCCAGAATGCTGGAATCTTCTTCGGAAATAGCTTTAAAAAAAAATAGTAATTCAGAGATGGATTAAAAGATCTACAGGCCAAAATAAAATGTCAAGTTGCAAGTTGTATATGCTGTATAAACTTCTTTTAAATCTAATTTGCATATTCATTCAATAATATTTGAGTGCCTATTTCTGTGACATTTATAGAATATCTATCTAGTGATATTTTCCATGGGCCAGTTGACTATTTTGTATCCTTAGTCCTTGCCTTTTGGTTTCTTTTGTCTTCTCCAAAACCTCCTAGTCTTTTCTAGAAAAAAGTTATGGATAGTGATCCTTGACAAACACTTAAGTGGTACCAGTTTGAATACAAACATTAATCATACCTATTATTATTCATACTTTGTGCTGGGTTTTATTTATTTATTTGTTTATTTACTGAGAAAAAGTCTCAAAGTGTTGCCCTTAGTAGAGTACTATGGTGTCATAGCTCACAGTAACCTCCAACTTGGGCTCCAGTGATCCTTTTGCCTGTATTTTTAGTAGAGACAGGGTCTCAATTTTGCTCAGGGTGGTCTGGAACTTGTGAGCTCAAGAAATCCACCCGCCTCAGCTTCCCAGAGTGCTAGGATTACAGGTGTGAGCTACCATGCCTGGCCTGTGCTGGGTTTTATTTTATTTTATTTTTTTTTTACCTGAAATCTTTTTTTTTTTTTTGGAGTTTTATTTATTTTTTTTTTATTGTGGAGAAGGGGCAGGGAAAGAAGGCGGGGGAAGAGGTGAGTGACAGGGTCAGGCCAGTGGCATGGTACCACATTGGCTGTATCTAGGTAGAGGCAGTTTCAGGCCGGGCCTTGCTGAGTCGTTGCTACACGGAAGTAGCTCGAAGGATCTGCTTCTAGTCAGGCT
>CAUYPK010072927.1:0-93058 GCA_963574355.1 Loris lydekkerianus | reverse complement strand
AGTATTGTTTAACACAATTAGGTAATTATCTTGTTTTCCTTTAATTAGTGTAATTGTCTTTGCTTTTAATTAGTATGTTTCAGTATTCATATCAAGTCACTACAGAGTTTATGGTATGGCTTGGTAGAGTACAGGGCATAGAATTATGTAGGGCTACTTTTAGTAGTAACTCTCAAACAACCAACTAGAAACTACATTTATCTAGAATCTACCAGTCCTTGTGGGGCACTGGTTAATGGGGAGATTACAGTACACACACACACACACACACACACACACACACATTTTATTGGTTCAGTTTCTCTGAAGAAAACTTAAATTTAAGCTGAAGGGAAGAGATGAAACTTTTCCCTCTTCTCTGGCGGTGTTGAAACTTGGAAAGTGACTTAAGCTTAGTAAATAGATGCTGCCATTGAGCCTTGGTAGGATTCTTAAGAGACCAAGGCAAAGGCCAGAGAGACAGTCAGTGATGGTCTTGCAGTTATTTCAGTAGAATTAAGAGTCCAATGGCATGTAGATGAGTGACCAGGTGAGGAGGAAGCCAGCATGCCAGTATCCAGAATCCAGGAAGGAAAATGCCAGTGTTGGCGGCATCAGAAACATACTCTGGCTGGTTTTTGCTGACCGGAATTTGTCTTCATTGAGTCCAACCTTTCTGGCAATTCTACTTAAAATTGCTACAAATGATTTCTGTTTTCTCTACAGGGTATGGAAACTCACTGAATAACATAAGCAGGGAAATAAGATTAGTGCCATGGGTTTGTGTCTCTGTATTCATAAAACGTTAGACACTTCTGAGAACAACTCCCCCCCATCACTCACACAATGGGGTGCTTTTGAAGACTTCTCCATTTAGATTCTCTTTTTGACTCTTCTATTTTAGATCTAGACCAACTCTCTGCTGTGAAGAACAGGTACATCCCAAAGTATGTCTAAAGTGGCACAATGAAAACATCCCAGCCCCGAAAGGTCCATTTTAACTGGCAACACGTCCTTCTCCCTACCTGAACGTTCCAACTGTGAGTGGCCTTATGTTAGAGACTACGCCAGTCGCCTCTGTCTCTGCCTGCCCTTCAGAAGCAGTCTTAGTTGTCCAAGACAGATGGAGACCTTTATCCCCACTGTGCTATTAGGCAACTTCATTACACTTAGAGACACAGCTTTCCTTCTCTGTAAACTGGGCATGACAGTAGTACTGAACTCGAGGTTTTATGAGGTTTAGGTGAGATGATGCTTGTTAAGAACTCCCCATGCCTTGCACATATGTTTCAGTAGTAGATGTGACAGTATCTTGGAAGTCCAGAGGCGGGTGTCTGACAGAGAGGTTCAGGTTTCAGTTGGTTGAAAGAAGTGATGCAATTCTAATTTGGACTAGTCTCATTTTAAGAAACACATAGGCCACAGGTGCCTTTATATTTACAGGTTCAATCTTACGTTTTATAAAACATGTTGCCATATACCCATATCCTCCATTAAATATCCTTTTTTTGCTGTAAAATATTGAAAAGTTTTTTATGACTCTGCTTTTTTAAAATTATCTCCACTAATAACTTATATTACTTGTAATGTCTTAGAAATCACGATTCTTACATTATTTTTTATGGAATAGTCATATATAAACATTTTCCATAGGTAATAACCTTTTTTTAAATATTAATCTTTTTGGCAAGACTTCATATAAGCAGGGAAAGTTTTCTCTAACTTTTTATTAAGAAAAATTTTTAATAAAAATACTGATAAAATAGTTGAATTTACACTTTATGACTACCACCTGGGTACAACAGTTATTTATATTTTGCCATATTTGCACTTTTATTTGTCAACACAGGTGAATATTGATATTTTTCTCTTTTTTTAGCTAAAACTTTTGAAGGTTTCCCAGTATCATAATGCATCATCCCTAAATCCTCAGCATGCATCTCCTCGACAGTCATATTCTCTTTATGACACTTAAGAAAATTAACATAAATTTACTAAAATCTTCTATTATGCAGTCTATGCAGTCTATTTTCAAGTGTCTTTAATAGCTGATTTTTTGAACCTTAGGCGAGTGAAGTTTCAAGGATGTATTTGGTATGTTTTTATGTTTACCATGGAACCTTTTTTTTTGGCATTGACTTTTTCAAGTCTTTTGGAGTGCTTCCATTCTAGATTTCTCTATTCCTTCATAGTGGTGGTCATCTTGTGCCTCCATCTCCTTTATTTCTTATAAATTGGTAGCTAAGTATAGCTTCCTGATTAAATTCAGTTTCAACATTTCTGGAAGACGGTATCATAGTGACACTGTGAACTTCATATTGCATTACACTGAGGAAGGCTCATTTTAAGTTGTCCCAGTGTCAGAGTCCTGAGCTTGACCAGGTGGTAAGCATGGTAACCCCAGATCTCTTCATTGCAAGGGTACATTTTCCATTCTTGTAATTATTAAATCATGTGGGGACGCGTCCTACTTAGGGACTGTGAAAAAAATACATTGAGGTTATCTTGGTAAACTTTTATCTAATTATCAGAGCATTCATTGATGATCCTTGCACGAACTGGTTATTATATTGGAGATTACAAAAGAGTGATCTCCCTCTACATTTATTAGTAAAATTTCTCTCTCTTTTACATTTAACAATGGATCCATAAATTTAACAATAGAAAACCAATCAATTTAATAATAAATAAAACTGACAATGCAAACACTGCTACATGTTATTCATTTTTTTCTTTAATGGGTAAAAATACATTTTCTTACATGTTTAGCTCTTGAAAAATTTATAGCCTCTGTAGCTCTGTGAATAAAATGGCTTTGATTGGAACTATTTCTAAGGACATGGTCAGTATTAAACAGTTCCGACCGTGTTGTTCAGCACCATGAGTGGGTGCATTGAGAGGTAAAGAAAAATAATCTGTGGTTTGGAGAAAAAATGTCTGTCCAAATCCAGGGACCTAGAGGTCATTGTGAGAGCATCTGAGGTTGGGGTGAGGAGGAGATGGTGTGGGGTGCCAGAAGATCACAGACATGCATGTGCCTGTGTTACTTCCTGTGACTCACTGTGATTGAAATGAAATCAACAGGCATTTTGAGTGTTTATTTTGGGTAAAAGACTGCTAGCATTCCTTTTTGCTATTTACTTTAAACTTTAAGAAGGCTCAGTCATTCACTTATTTCTTTATTCCCTTAGGAAACTGACTGTGCACCTACTGTGCGCCAGACCTAGTGAAGACTCTCTCCCTTCCAGGAAGGGGCTACACTGAGCATAGGGACAGGCTCCTCTCCAGACAAACCCTCTGTTCCTGGCTCAGAATTCAGCTCAGTCTCTCTCAGATGTGTGTATTTGTTTATTCACTTTCTCAGGAGGATGTGTGCGGTGTTTTGGTTGTCACTTTCTTTCCCTAGCTGAGCTGCTCTTCACAGCCGCCTAGTAATGAGTACTATTTTAAGGGCTATCTTTCTAACTACTTCCATCGCATTAAAAAGTTGTTTTTATTCACAGCATGTGGTCTCTTTTGAAGCAATTACTTTGCTAACAGTTTCATTTCTTTTTAATTCTTTGTCAGCAAAATTTTAGGCCTTATAAGTGATTAAGAGCGTAATTTAGGTTCAAAATATCCACATGTGGGGAGCTTAGGTCGATCTATCTTGACTGATACTTTTAGTGTAAAATAGAGAAAAAAATATTTATTACACAGGGCTGCTGAAAAGACTATATAGCATATGTCCCAGTGCTAAATAAATAGTAGCTATGATTGCCATGTTTTTAATGACAGCGTTTGGCACCTAAAAATGACATCACATGCTTTTATTTTCTATTAGCAAGCTGTTACAGTAAAGCCTGAGTAATTTCCTTTGCTTTGGTTTCTTCTTGTTTGACTCTGGCACCGCATATTCATTAAACTCATTGCTCTTCCTCTGCCATTCTCCACCCCCTTCGAAAAATTTTCAATTACTCGTGGAATAAACAGCACATTCCCGAGGCTGATTTTCTAGGACCTCTGCCAATCAAACTGGACTGCTTGCTTTTCTCCACACTCACTGTCCATTTTTCCTGCAACCTGATCAGACTGTCCCTCCCTCCCTAAGGCTCTTCAGCCCCTGCTTTCCATACTGCCTACCTCTTCATCTTCAAATCATCTTCATCCTCATATCCACACCATCTTCATTGAGGAACCTTGCCTTATGCATAACAACATGAAGATTCTTCCTTGCTTCTTCAGATTCCTCCTGGTCCTTTATCTATACATGTGCTCAAGAGCATTGGGCCCTCATTAACAATATGTCATATGTTATTGTTATTTGTATAAACCACACTTCACTGGTTCCTTTCCCTAGACTATTATAGAAGCCAAGTGTTTCTGAGAGTTCCTCTGAAGATCAACAGGAACTCACAAACACATCCGGTCTGTTACCAGGTGGCTGTGGCAGGATATTCTCCTTCTTCGGTCCTCCTCAGTGGGCACTGTGGACTCCACCACCGCCATCCTTTGCTACTTCCAGGCGCTAGAAGAACTTGCCTGGCGTTTGTCTCCCTTAACTTCCCACTGTGGCTTTCCCAGCACTACCTTTGCCATGGCCAACACAGCGTGACTGTCACTGCAGAGTGGGGACTGATGCTCTGTCTACCTTCAGTTATACGTGAGCCTCCAACACCTACGAGGATTCAGCTCTTTCTTCCTTACAGCTTTCCCACCTTCATCATCCCCCAACTCAGTCCAAAGTTCTGGAAGGGAGGGCCAGGAGATTAATTATCCTGGCAAACACCATGCTATGTGTACCACACCTCCCTCTGACAGCCGAGGCTTTGTTACTGATTAAACTTTTATGCCACTATTTTCATTAGAATATGTCTTGTCCAACAAGATCCTAAGGACCACTTAAAAAAACAACATCTATCTATTACACCAGTTGGCCAGACTTTTTCAGACATGTCTGAACCCTAGCTTTAGGGATAAGGAAGGCTCCTGCTGAACTCTCTGTTGTAGTTTTACTTCATATGAGCATGAGCTTCCTTAGACAGAGCTCATGTTCACAGTGCCCAGAACGTAGTAAGTGCTCAGGAAAGTTTTACTGGATAAATGAATGAGTTAATAATCATTTTAGCTAATGTTGCTGAATACTAGACTTGATTTCTAGTGGTTTTTTTTTTTTTTTGTAAGTTTAGTCATTATTAAAACTCTGAAGCAGGTATTATTGCTGTTCTTATATGTGACCTAGAAGCGTCCGTTCACTCCCGCAGTTCCATTGTCTATCATTCTCTGCTTGGTCTCTGCCCCATGAAGCTCAGTGGGGCTCTTTTCCCAGTGTTTTGTGTGGGTTTCGCCACTGGGAGGCCCTGGGGGAGATCAGAGTGAGAGAGGAGAGCAGGATGGAACTGATCATTTCCTGACCTCTTCAGTGGGTCAGGGTGAGACCCTCTTCTAAAAGTCACAGCCAAGACTTTTCTTCCCAGGATCTCTTAAGCTCCCACCCTTTCCCCTTCAGGCTAGGGGTGCTAATAGCCCACTCTGACCAGACTCAGGGTCCTTCACCACACATGGTGGTTCCTCTACATTTTGACCTCACCATTGTAATTAACTGATTTGGTAGACCCTTCTCTGATTATACTGTTTTAAGTAAGTTATCCTTATTTCTCTGGGACTCTGAGTATAAACCATATTACCGATGATGTGGCTGAGACCGCAGAAGTTAAGGAAGATACTTAAGATCATTAAAGTGAAGATGCTAATGTGAGAATGTGTTTCCAGGCCGTTGTGCACACACACACAAGAGCAGCGATTGAATGCCAGCAGGCAGCAATGCACAGTGAGGAAGCGCATTGCCACGGCAGTCACAGAGGTCTGGGCCTCTGAACTGACTCTGTAACCTCATTGCTATATAATCTCAGGCAAGTCATTCTAGCTTTTTAAGATGAAGTCCCTAGTCCTGTGAAATGTGGATGCTACCTTAAAATTATTATAAAGTTTAAGTTGATGCTAATTTATGTAGAGTACTAGCATAGTGTCTGGCTCATCATGAAGACTTAATAATTATTATAACAGCTCTTCCTAAAAGGATTATTTGAAGCTCTGAGAAAACACAACAGAAGTTTCCTACAAGGTACCTTTAGTCAAGATGCTTATAATAGTAATAGAAAGAAAATAATCAAATACTAGATGTGCTAGATGGTTAGGACAGATGTTGGAATTAACAAGTTCCAAGTAACAGAAAGAAACTTATGGTTCAAAGTAGATAAGTCAGCCTTTGTTTTGTGTTTCTTCATCTCTCCCATTTATTTTCTTGCTGTGGCCCTGGCCATCCTGTTCAGTATGAAACATCCCCCAGGCAATGCAGTCTGAGTGGACAAACAGAAATCAGCAGGCTTCATCACAGACCTTCTTCCCGGCTGTTAATTGTTGTGGTGATAGCCCCTGTTGTCCATAGCGGCCTGCTTCTCTGTTCTTGTGGAGTTACGTTGGTATAGGCAAGGCAGAAAGAGCCAGGATGCTTTCTTTAGAACATCCTTTCTTGGCTGCACATTTAAAAACAAAGTCTATCTTTTCAGTGAGGCCATTTATGGAGTATTATATTTCAGTGGCAACTTCATAACCTCATCTAAAATTGTATTAAAAAGTACAAAGATTTAGGAAATGCAAAATAAATAATGAATTTGTTATTGGCACAAATATTCTGAGGGTAGGCCTAATCTACAGCAAGGCTTGAAAATGTATGACATGTATATACTTTCCACTCTCTACCAAAATTAGAGATGACCTTAGAATCTCTAAACACAACACTGAAAGCTACCATTATGCACTAGATTGAAGTCAGTACAAAAGATAAAGCTTGTCTATTACTGTTATTCTATAAAGAAGAGAATCCTACCTTTGTATTAATATTTCATATCACTGTCCAATGTTTGCCACTGAGTATCCAACCAAATAGGACTTATTTATTAGTTTAATTATTTAATGCTATTGATGTGTTATTTATATAGAAGCTGGTATTTTATATAATATTATAAATTTAAGATATTAGCTGTGTTCTGAATGATGATTTTTTATATTTATGTTTGTCTATGGGGACTGAATCCGTTAGCTTTTGTTGTGTAACAAATTTCTCCAAAATTGAGTAGTTTAGAATAATTGTCATTTTGTTTGTTTATCCTTCTATGGGTCAGTGATTTGGGTTCAGCCCCACTGGGTTGGATCTCTGTTCCTGATTGTATTGGGTGGGTTTACTTGTATCTCTGCAGTCAGCAAGGGGCTGATGTCTCACTCACATGTCTGGTAGTTGGCTGCCTGGTGGCAGGGAGAGTTGAGGTAAGAAGGTCGTGTCTCACTTATCACTCAGCAGGCTGGACAGGGCTCATTCTTATAGTCATAGTTTTCCCAAGAGCAGCAAGAGAGGTCAGACCCTAGATGTACAAAAACCTTTCAAGTCTCAGTTTATGAAACATTTGCTATTATACCATTGGCCAAAGCAAGTTATGTGAGTAATCCTTGAGTCAGTGTAATAGAGGATTTCTCAAAGCCATAGGCATGGGGAGGGACTTATTTTGGGTACTTCTGCAAACAATCCATCATGGGGACACAGTTTCCAAATGATAATGTATATAATTGAGCAATATGTTTATATTGACATAATTTTTCAGAAAAGCCTTACTGTAATATAGTGATTCTACTAATTAACTTCCTGAAGTATTCTCTCAATATTATCATTGCTATGACTAAATATTTAATTTGCATAATCACCCAATGGTAAAAGTACTACTATTATCTCCATTTTGTACATAAGGAGATTGACACTTGAGAAGATCTTGCTAAGTATCACTATAGCTAAGAAAATAACGTTTGGGAAACTCTAAAGTTACATTAACTTAATGTATATAAGGGGATTAACATGGTGCCCTCTACAAAGCATTCAAGGAATATATAGCCAATATATTAATATTATAATATTATTGGTAACAATGGAGCATGAGAAGTGTCTTCTGTTTTAATAGTCAGGCCATGTATACCTAGAAAACTAAGAACTTGCTGTCATATTAAATTTTCCATTATGGATGTCTCTATAATTGGTTCTATATTTTGCTTTAACTAGAACTGATCGCAAATGCAATGTAAAGTCTGATTTTCAGAGAAGTCAAATAATTTAGCTCACTACTAAATAATCAAAACTTTTCAAGCACCACCCATTAAGCTAGTCATTAAATCTGATGCTACATTACCAAAACACTAAATAATGGGCTAACCCCTTTTTATTACTTCAATGATTACAAAAGGATGCCTTTATCAAGACTGATAATAAATGGATGTCATTTATTATTTATTTTAATTTAAAGTAAAATAATTTATTGGGGGGGAAGTTAAATGCCACATACTGAATAGATATCATTTCTGCATCAATCATATATTGAGAAAAGAAAAGAACTAGAAGTCCTGTATTTTTTTTAAAAAAAGAATCTTTAAAAGATATCTTAAGGAAATGAGAAACAGGTTTATGCTACATGTGATAACATTCTTCCATTTTCCTGAATGGAGTCCAAGAAAATATTAAATACCCATATCTAGTCATTGAATGATAATTTTTATAACAAAGTTCTGTATGAATCACATTAATTTTTCTTTCTCTTATAATTAACTTGAAATCAGAGAAAGAATCAGGCATAGGATAAGGACTGGCACTCTCCAGTTTAAAGCTCTGTTAGACAAGAATGGGAGTGAAGTGGGAACCTCTCCAGGAGTCAAATTGTTTTTTCTTTTCAATGTTGTCTTTGGCTTTATATCTCACTCTGTCTCAAGGGTCAGTCCCTATAATGTTGCAATATGGTAACCACTCCTCTACTATTTCCATGTGTGGATAAAAGATGAGTGCAGCTCCTATGGCTCAGGGAGTAGGGTGCTGGCCCCATATACCAGAGGTGGTGGGTTCAAAACCCATCCCCAGCCAAAAAAAAAAAGAAAGAAAGAAAGTGAGTGCAGATTAATCTTAACTTTTAGGAGTAGTATTGTTGAGTAAAAGCCAACATACACTTAAAATTTAGATCACTAACTGCTAATTGCTTACTACAAAGGGCTTTAACAACAGCTTATACTCTCATCAGTATATGAGAGGGCCATTTTATCACAACTTTGAAAGTAAGAAATATTATCAAGCTCTTACATTTTTCCAATTTGACAGACAAAAATGAATTTTATTAGTCAAGATGAGCTTCTTGGTTTTTGTCATTTCATATTGGAATTTTGGTATTGTTATTAATTTGTAGGAGATTTTTGCTTATGACGGATACCAGCTCTGTTTTATGTACTTGTAAAACATTTTCTATTATAAAACATAGAATTGTCATATGATCCAGAAATTCTACTTCTGTGTATATACCAGAAAGAAATTAAAAGAGACTTGAAAAGACACTTGTACACTAATGTTCATAACTACTTAACTACATTTAAAAGAGCCAAGAGGCAGAAGCAATCCAAATATCTATTTACAGATGAATGGATAAACAAAACGTGGTTCATACATGCAGTGGAGTGCTGCTCAGCTTTAAGAAGGAAGGACATTCTGACACATGTTACAATGTATATGAATCTTGAGGACATTATACTAATTGAAATAAACCACTCATGAAAGTACAAATACAGTGTGATTTCATTTATACAAGCTACCTAGAGTAGTCAAATTTATAGAGCTAGAAAGTGGAATGGCTATTGCTGGTACATGGAGTAAGGATAGAATGGAGGGTGTTGTTTACTGGATTCAGAATTTCAGTTTGGGAAGAATGAAACATTTCTAGAGATGAATGGTGGTGATGGGTGCAGAGTATATCAAAGTCACTGAACTTTACACTTAAAAAAATGGTTAACTTTGCAAATATTATGTTATATATATTTTACCAACATAAAACAGGGGAAAGAAAGATACAGGTGTATTTCTAAACTATGTGTTTTATATTGACCATTAAAAAAAAAAATACTCTCCATGTTAGTTTAATTACCACTATAGCTTTGTAGAATACTTAAAAGGTATTCTACAAGACCACAATTTTTGTTATTTTCAAAATATTTTTAATTATTCTTATATAATAGCTATTTCAAATACATTTAAAAAGCAATTCAGTCACTTTTGTTTTTAAAAATATCGGTGGAATTACATTGGAATTACATAGAGATAAATCTACCTGGGGAGGTTCATCATAATTATTATCCAGGGAATTTTAACTAATCACATGATTTTTTCTTTTCTAAGTTTAGAATAATTGATTTTTACTATGGAAATTATTATTCTTTATAAAAGGTTTTGTAATTTTTACACTTATAATCTCTCCAATTTTTCTGTATTCTCTTATATTTAGTGTTTCATCAATAGCAGCAATTTTAAAACCGCTTTAAAACTTTTGTCTTTATTTGGAAAGATGATTTAATTTGAATAAAATAAAAATGGAGTTTTTGGTACTCTAAGAAATAGAATAATAATCCAAATGTTATGCTATGCTTTTCTATTAAAAAAGTAAATGTATTTGCATTTGCAAGATTAACTCTGTCTGAGTACTCTCTTTCTTTAAGCCACCTACTTATTTTAACCTGATTTTCCTGGTAAATGCATTTTCACACCCATGAAGAAAAAGCAGTCTTTATAGGGGAAGTGAAAAAGAGGCTAATTTTAAATAAACATTAAACCCAGCGAAGAGACTATAGTACCACTTTACTGGTGCCACAGGTAATTTTGGTGGTTTTCAAATATCTCTTTGCAAGCTTCCATATGTTATTTACTGTAAAAATTTCCCTAGCGATGACATTTTATTAAATCAGTGTCTCTTAGAATAAAACTTTGAGTCCTTGGAGTGGCCTTCCAGAAGTCCCTCCCTGATACTATCTGGCAAGCCCGTGGCCTTCTCTTGCCTACGCTGGCCCATCAGCTCACTTTCCTCTGACCAAACAGTTAAAGAGTTACCTGGGCTTTTCAGAGGACACAGCCATAGAAGAATCTATTCAAAAGGATTGTACATACATTCAAAAAGGCTCTTCCTAAGGAAAGGTTTTGGTTAGTTTTAAATTATAGAAATTTAGATAATTTACTAATTTGTTTGGCAAATTAATCCTTTGTTTCCAACATGTGTCAAATTGGTTATTTGTTGATTTTGGCTTATTGTGATTTGCTTTTCGGCAAGTTAATTTTCGGACAATTGGCCAAGGCGCCTCTCTCTCTCTCTTTCTCTCTTGCTTTCTCTCTCTCATACACATCCACAGCTGATTGTTTTCTTCCCCTTCCTCAGTAATATAATAGCTCTTTGGGAAGAAGCCTTTTAGTTTTTTCACTACTACTCTGCCATTAGTCATTTATGTTCCTAAACCCACCAGCAGCTCCTTCCTCCTGCAACATTACGAGTGTCTTGAGGGCAGACACAGGCCGTCCCCGAGTTATAAACATCTGTCTGTTATGCAACTTGCACTTACAAACAGAAGTTCTTGTAGGTAATAGATAATTGTACCTGCTCCAATTTACATACAAATTCAACTTAAGAACAAACCTATAGAATATATCTTGTTTGTAACCCAGAGACCATCTGTACTCTGCCTTACTCATCTCTGCATCCTCAGCATCTTGTAAAGTGCTTGTAGAAAAGTGAGCAAAAAATATTTGTTAAATGAATGAAACCAAGTCTATTGGCTCAGGTAATATAAACATTTATTTTCAATTTCCCTTTCAGAGTAGCAGTGCCGTGATATCCTTAATACAAGGATTGCTGGCATAAATGCCTGTTTTCCTGTGTCTTTCCTAGAATGCTAATTTGACATTTGCACAAAAGCTAAATCAGTTTGAGTACGGAGGGGTGGATGTTGTCGGTCCTGATTGATAGCCATGCGCTCACGTCTAACCCGTAGCAACTCGTGGCATTTTCCACCTGTTCATCACATCCCTCCATCTCTGTTCTTAACATCAAAATATCCAAATGTTCTGAATGGAGACTTTTAAAGGTTTTTATTGACATACCCACACTGGAGGAATGATTTAGAAGAAACATACAGTGTTTGAAATACACACACACACACACACACACACACTCACTCCATCACAACCTTACGTTACCCCAAGGTATTCCTGGCCGAGTTTCTTGCTGATGCCCTTAGCCACAGTCTGAGTAATGTCTGCTTGCCTGCACTTTTTTTGTAAAGTGATCTCCTTTATTAGATGAAGGGTTGAATGAAGGGTGGTAGGTGCTGTGTCTTCCTAGTTCAATATCCTCAGTCTCTCTGCCGCCTCTCTGCCCTCTGCAGACTGCGGGTGGTGGCAAAGGATGCCATGGAAAGGGAGTGGAGGGCTGAGCCAAAGCATTTGCAGTACAAAAAAAAGACTTTGATGTAACTATCACAATCCTCTATAATTATTATGGGCAGGTTTTGAGTGATACTCCTGCCTTCTCGCTTTTATTAAGCCTTCTGAGATGGAGCCATCTGTAATACATATTTGGAAAATATACTCCATACAGCACTTGCAAGTGCTCCTTGTAAATATAATAGTTTTAATACCTCCTGGGATTCAATAGGTTGTATGCAAGTATTTCTTTCACAAATATAAAAGCAAATTTTAGCTTATTTTTATAATAAATGCTTAGACATCCTGATAAGATCATTTCCAAATAAATATGCCCTCATTGACTCTGAAATAGCAAATGAGCTATTGAACTAACTGTGCCATTTTGATTAGTGATCAAGAAAATCCTAACAGTTATAATAGATTAGGAGGCTGTCAAAATAGAGGGCTTTTCATGCCTACCGAAAGTTTGTTAGCTTTTTTTACATGGAAACGGTTCATTTGAAATAATTTGAGATAAGCACAGATGAAGGTTTTCATTAATGTAAAGTGGATAGAGAGGATCATGGCCAGAGGTCATCTCATCATATCTGTAAAAGACATATGTATTTCATAAGGTTTGGCTTTTATGCTTAAAATACTAGGCCATGCTGAAACTGTTATTAAATATATTTAATAAAATAAGAAGTAACTAAGTTGTTTTAAAAGAGAAACTAACCCAAGAGCACTCCTATGCACAGTGGGAAGTAAAACTCAGTGGAAACCAGCGGGTGGCAGGGAGTAAAAGGGAGGAGTGCAAACCTGCCTGCCAAGTACAGGCAGGTACCTGCTGTCTGGGTGATGGTGCACTCACAACCCTCACTCAAACAGAGCAAAAGTGATGCATGTAACCAAAACCATTTGTACCCCTGTAATATTTTATACTTAAAAGAAAA
The DNA here is from genome assembly GCA_963574355.1 of Loris lydekkerianus. Taxonomy (NCBI): domain Eukaryota; kingdom Metazoa; phylum Chordata; class Mammalia; order Primates; family Lorisidae; genus Loris; species Loris lydekkerianus. The sequence goes on along the minus strand of CAUYPK010072927.1, from coordinate 79,846 downwards.
AAAAAGGAAATCTATAGATAATGTCTGAGTGCAGAAAGGGCACTCACTCCTAATTCAGCTTTATTATTGGCTTGTTCCTGAGGTTTCTATCATCAAGCTGGATAGTGGGACATGTTGCATTGGAGTAATGCTAATTATGAAACTCATAAAATAATAGCTCTAAGTGAGGTATTAGGCTAGCATACAAAACAGGTATTAAATATTATTTGTGAAAAATGTGAATTTTTATACAAATATGCTTATGAATGAATATATGTCATGAGGGACACACAGGCAAATGGTCCAAATCAATGGTTGTCTCCATAAAGGGACTTGGGGAACAGGGATGAGAGGGAGACTTATTTTTCATTGTATATCCATTTGTGCTTCTTGGAATTCTGTATCATCTGCATGCATTTTCTATTAAAATAAATTTATTAAAAATGTTCTTGATTATATTTGTGTGAATAACTGAAAGAAGATGCCACCAGGGGTTGGACTCTGAGGGGCATGAAACTTCTACCAAGCCTGTCCCACCTCCTACTCTCGCCCATGGCTGAACTATCCTCCCACCAAAATTCAAAGCAGGGGCTACAATATCATTTTACTTATATTTATTTATACGGGGTTACATTTCAATGACAGATGACATGCTGATTTCACCTTCATTTGAATCTTAAATAAAGATCCAGGTGCAGGAGAATTTGGTGTCTGTATCTCCCCTCCACAGTCAGGGTAACTGAGGCTTAAAGAGGTAAGACTATTGATCCCAAGTCACGAGCTAGCTCTGTCTCCATATTCCCAGCTCAAGATTCTTAATATATGGCAGAATTTGATTTGTTCAATGTGCAGTATTAACTATCACCACTCCTTAGTTCAATTTTATTTTTCAGAATTTTTAGGAAGAATTATTTTTTTTCCCCAAATGTATAGACACATCAGAAAAAACAACAAAAGGCAATAGTCTTCCTGTTGTATACCACATGGAAATTTAGTAGGACCACATTGTGAAAAGTATTTGTATACATTCTTCTATAGGAATAGATCTTTAGGGTGGTGCCTGTGCTCAGTGAGTAGGGTGCCAGCCCCATATACCAAGGGTGGCGAGTTCAAACCTGGCCCCGACCAAACTGCAACAAAAAATAGCTGTTGTTGTGGCGGGCGCCTGTGGTCCCAGCTACTTGGGAGGCTGAGGCAAGAGAATTGCTTAAGTCCAAGAGCTGGAGGTTGCTGTGAGCTGGAGAGTGCCGTGATTCCAGGGCACTCTACCGAGAGCAACAAGGTGAGACTCTATCTCAAGAAAAGAAAAGAAATAGATTTTTTAAAAAAACATTATGATTCTTTACCTAAATTTACTAAATGGAAACTGAATAATCTTGGAATTTGTTTAAGGAAACACTTCATTTGCTATTTTCATGTTCTCTATGGTGGTTAATGTAGATGTGGGTGTGTTTCAGGACTTCAAGCTTTTCTCTTGCCCAAGGTGGGATCACACTTCTTGATCACCAGAAGACTGCTCCAGATTACAAGATTGAAGCCACATGTAGTATAATGTAGAATTAAGTGAAAATACTCCAAGCTTTGGTTAATTGAGAAGTACACTGAAATCTTTATAGCACCAACCTGACTCCATCTTAACTCTTCTTTTTCTCAAAGCTTTAAATGTAGTTGGATGGATGTTGTTTACAAAAATATAACAGGAAAAATGAAATTTCATAGAATCACTGAAGGCAGAAAGATGAAATGGACCCCAGGTAACTCCTCATTTTCCAAATGAGTAAAGTGAATCTCAGATAAGTTAAAGGACTTGCCTAAGAGCACACAACTCAAAAAGTGATAGAACTGACATGTGACTATCAACCTGTTTGTTCTAAGTGTAGTACTCTTTTCATCAATTGCATTTTATGATGGGAAATGTACGGCACACAGTCTTTCATTGGTACTGTCAGTTGTACAACCTGGAGTATTCGGAAACAGATAATTTGAATTTTATTGATACTCCATTTCACAAGTTCAGACCACTGTTTCTATTTTCATTTTACCAAACCTCTTTTCTACATCATTTTGCTGCCATCCATGTGAACTTCACTCAAACCACATGCCTGTGACCATTTTCTTTGCTCTGGATCTTTACAACATGCACCAAGGTCAGGGTTATTCCAAGGGGTGGGGTGATAGGAGTGGTCCACCTGTTCATAATAAACACAGCCATTGTTTGAATGCAGCCATTGTTTGAATATAGAATATTTTAGGTGGGGGGTGGTGGTGGAATATTTTATTACTGGCATCATTTATAACTTCCAGCAAATAGAGATAATAAAAAGCAGACTGACTTAGTCAGTTTTATTGCTTTTAATTTTTTATAGGCACTGTCCTCTTACTGCTCCCTGTAACAGTGACTCAGATTAAAGCACAGGAATTTCCAAAGAGGCTACTCTCATCTTATAAGCTTTCAGGTTCTTTAGAGGTGCTTTTTATTGTATGTATGTAGGTATGTGTGTTGTTTATTTATTTACTTGTTTATTATTTATTTTAGAGATATGGGATCTTGCTGTGTTGTCAAGGATGGAGTGCAGTGGCCACATCATAGCTCACTACATCCTCAGCATTGCTGGGCTCAAGCAATCTGGTCTTTATTAGGAAGGAGAAAGAAAGGGAAGCGAAGCCCAAGCAATCGAAAGCACATATGCTTAACAAAAAACATTCAAAATTATATTGAAGTGTATAACGTATTCCAAAGTATCACAAAGAGAACAAAACCCCAGGAAATTGATGGGTAGACACCAGTTTCTTAGGAACGAATTTGAGTTTGTACGTGATTGTGAGTTTAGTGTATCTCCATTAAGAAAAACATTTTAGTTTTGCTTATCACTGTGTTCACAGAGAAGTGGATACTTTAATATACTTTAGGTAGAAACAATGTTGCATGGGGCATTAAGACAATCAGAGTCAAATCTGGTCAAATTACCCAATTAAGCATTTGTTTCTTCTCTATAAACTGTGAGTAGTACCAACCTTGCAGAGTTAGCATGGGGATTAAAATCAGTCTCTCACATAAAGGGCTTAGCCCTGTGCCAATACATATTAATCATTCAATAAATCTTTATGAAAATCATCATGATCATTATCCAGAGGCTAAAAGATACCAAATTAAAAAAAAATTTTTTCTTTAACATAAAATTCTGCATATTTTATTTCTTTTAAATATGGGACATAAAAATATCAGGACAGTTATTTAAGGACAGCGCTAACTTCATGATTACAATTTTTATTGGGCAAATTTCTCCAAAAGCACTAGATGGCGATCTTCTCCTTTGAGAAAAATAAAAAATTAAAAACAACCCAACTAAGGTTTCATTAATACTTCTGCTTTGACATTATTAGTGTTATAGATTTAGAAGCAACAAAGGGTAATGTCACATCTTTGAACACTGGACCATCAAAATAGTAGAATTTCTAGATTTTGTGGTTCTAACCTAGGAACTGCATGGTAGGGAAATCACTCTTCATGGGTATTAGGTGTCCTGGATTCAAACTCTGCCCTTCAGTAATATTGGACTGCCCCGTGCAAGATCTCTCTTTGCTCCTTAAAATAATATGAAGTGGTTGAGTTAGATCATCTTTAAAATTTTAGCTCTACTGTGCTATGACTTTTAATAACTCAATGTTTATTCTTTTACCAGGATGTCTGTTCTCATGCTTTCCTGTGCTCTAAATTAAATATTTCTTAAGCCAGTAGACAAGATTTAATGTCACTAGGTCTTAGCATTAAGTTAAAATGGCCATATTCAGAAATAAGTTTTATTTTGGAAAAGAGAGATGAATTTAGGGTTTTGAGGTGTATGAAATTGTGATTTAAATGTTATATTTTTTCTCATCTGCAGGAGAAACAAATTTGAATAGTATCTTCATTTAAGATTGTATAAGACTTGGATAAAACCTTTTAAGAGTCATTTTAACAGTATTTTTATTTCTTTCATAAATAAGTTGAAGCTATGCCTGATCAAAGGTTCTTTTCTTATGTATTATTTTTACATGTTAATTATTTTAGTGTTTCTCAAAGGATGATAGCAGATTAAGTTCATAGATAGAAACAACAGAATAGTTAACTATCAATAACACAGAGAATCTTTCTCAAATATGAGTAGATGGAGCCAGACTTGAGCATCCAGTACTATTAAGAAATTCAGATGAGGTTTAAAATATTTTTAATCTAAGAAAATCAGATGAGTAGACATTACAGTAAATAATGAAGAAATCCCCAGAATAAAATTTATTTATAACCAAAAGTATATAACTGTTTTTACCTCAGTTGTTTCAGACAAGATGGAAGGATTTGTTTTTGTAAGTTGCCAGTAATTATATTGTACATTGATGTGACTTTTTCTTTTTAAGTTACTGTTTCAAAAAGAATTCTTTGGTATCTTAGTTGCAACTGTTTTTCTCATTTTAAAAAAGCTTTACTAAGTTGTTGATCATAAAGAAATACTCTCTCTCACACACCAAGATAAACTCTTAAAGTGATTCATGTTATGAAAAATTCTCTCTGTGACGTATACACTATAAAAAAAGGAAGGGTAGGAATTAGCAAATACTGTGGCTGTAACGGGTAGAACAGTCCCTTTAACACAGGGTAGGTGATGGAAACACAGGTAGACCAGAAACACAGATGATTATGGAAGCAGGTTCTCCGCCAGACTGGATCTGGGAGGGTGACCCAGCAGTTTGGTACCGCAGACCGTCCCTTCAGAACCATGGGGTGACGACTTGGATGCTCAATATATGAAATTTAAGGGTGGTAGATGAAATAAAATACAGACTCTAAGAAGTTCACAATCAACGCTTGGCCTTTCTTTTTTTTCAGTAAACATCTGGCAGCATTACTATATGTTCATCCAACTTCTTCACCTTCAATTTTAGTTCACAATTTCCAGTAAAGTTTCGTGTTGAAAAAAATCTGGAACTACTATGGCTCTGTCATTCTTATTACTTAGGGTCACAAGCAGGGGACTTCACAGTAAGAACACAACACATACCCCTTAGGCGTCTAGAGCAGAAAAGAAGTAAAAGGTGAAAGCAAAGATGAATTTGTGCAGGTTATTGTCTAAGGGCAGTTTAATATTTATGAAATGTCTTTTTCTCTCACACACTCACATACACTTTAGGATCCAGTTACAAGCGCTGCGTCATCCGCCAGATCACATGGTAATTGTTGCTATTTCAAGGATCAAGAGGCATAAAGCTCCCCCCGCCCGCCTCGCCCCCCTTCCCCTGGTACCATGGACCGTGGAAAGTGACTTTCGTGTGATGGACTGAGACCAGGCTCCCTGATCAGCCTCAGCTAGAAACTGGGCTCGGCGGCGGGGCGGCGCGCGTGTTCTCACGGAGGGACTAGGAAGGGGACGGAGGAGGGGGTCTCAGGGGAGGAAGGGCAGCTCTAATTGGTTTCTCAATGAAAGATAATCACCTATCCCCCGGAGAGGCTGGGGATTAGCACTCTGCCTCTCCCCTGCACCGCTGTTAGACGTCTCATCCTCCCCTCGGCGCTTCCCGTGCATTCAGCAGGAGCGGATCGAGGGCAGCCTCGCCGCCCGCACTCGGCGCCCGCCGCTCCCTCCGCGCTCGCCTCGCCCGGCCGCGTCCCGCCGCCGCCGCCGCCGCCCGGGAAAAAGTTTCGCGGAGGGGCTGGGGAAAATGAGCGAGCTGGAGGAAGACTTCGCCAAGATTCTCATGCTCAAGGAGGAGAGGATCAAAGAGCTGGAGAAGCGGCTGTCAGAGAAGGAGGAGGAAATCCAGGAGCTGAAGAGGAAGCTCCACAAATGCCAGTCGGTGCTGCCGGCGCCCTCGCCCCACATCGGCCCGCGGACCACCCGGGCGCAGGGCATCTCGGCCGAGCCGCAGACCTACCGCTCCTTCCACGACCTCCGGCAGGCGTTCCGGAAGTTCACCAAGTCCGAGAGGTAGGACTCACCGCATCCGGCAGGGCCGGGGCCGGCCCGGGGTGCGCGCCCTGGCGGGCGGGCGGGCGGGCGGGCGTCGGGGGTCCGGGCGGCGGCGGCGGCCGGGCAGGTCAGCGCGGGGCGCCCCTCGCTCGCCGCGCCTCGCGGAGCGGGCTGGCCCGGGAATGGGAAGTGTTTATTTTTATTTCTGCCCATCACGTGCTGTGCTCGACTCTGCCGGGCTGGGAACGGCGAGCTCCTCGGGGAGACGCGCCCCTGCGGCGTGGGGGTGGGGAGCGGGGCCGCGGAAAGTTTCCTCGCGCGGGCTGACTTGGCCCCAGCGCCCCCGGCTGCAGGAGCGCCGGCTCTGCCCCGCGCGCCGAGGGGCCGGAGGAGGCCGGACGCGGCTGGGTTCAATTTAGGGACCGAACTCGCCCAGCGCCGGCAGGGGGCGGGGGCAGGCGGGACAGGGGCTCGTCTCTACCTCAGACCTCAGCGCTGAGCTTGGGGACGATGGGGGAGAGGTTTATTTACAGGGTCACATTCGAGGCAGCTGTGATGTCAGCCAGACATTGCAAAGAAACCCCACCTTCTGGCTGTTCCTTTGCCCCGACTGTGACCTTTCCAAAGTGCCACACCTTGGGCTACCCTGGGCTCAGCGACCTTGCACCTGAGCAAGTCTGGGGCCACCGCTCAGCCCTGCCTCAAAGTGGATAATGCGCCCCCCAGTTCCTCTTCCTTCGGAATCCCTCCCTGGAAGAGTTGGGATGGGGGGAGCGCGGGTGCTGTTTCTCTAGGCGCCTCCCGGCTCCTTTCTTTCCTCCTCCCGACACTTTAAGGAGCCAAATCCTGCCGGTTCAAAGTTGTACGTCGCCCGTTCGGGGTGTGCAGAGGAGGCTGGGCGGATTTTGGCCACAAGTAGGAAGCTTTTGCGCTCCACTCGTCGCCTTCACCGGAGAAGGCTGATCGATTGGCTACAGCATTAAAGCGCCTCTGGACATTAGGGAGAGGAAATGCAGACTCCAGAGCCCATTACTGGCTTTTAGTCTCTGGAAGTGCGCGGCCGAAAGTGCACTTCTCAGGATATTGAATATTCCATTAGGCTCGCCTTCGTGCCGGCGACCTCTTCCCTCTTCTTAGATCACTTGGTGCTTGAGTTTGGAACCCTCATGGGACTCCTAAACTAGTCTCCCTCACCCCCACCCTCACCCCCGCCTCCAGCTCTCTTAGTTGGAGGAAAGCTCTTTTGGAGAGCTTGTCCTTGTGTCCAGTCCCCGACCAGGTCAGCTCCAGGGCTCTCAGTTGCCCGGCTCCTTGTCTGTGTCTGGACTCCCCCTTGTGTATGGATTACCTGGGGTGGGTAAAAACTCAGCAAAGGGGGTTGTTAGAGGAAGCCCCGAAGCCGGAGGGCAGGCAAGCCCGGATCAGGGGAGAGGGACTCCCGCCTCAGGAAATGTGGGCCTTTCTGAGCAGACCTTTGGGCGGGCAGCTTTCAGATTTCCTGAGTGACCGTCCACAGGGTACCTTTTGGCCCAACTGCCTTGCTTGAAAGTTCCTGTTGGATGAAACAGTGGCCTTCTCTTCTCTTCTCTCAGGGCAAGCCTGCAAACAGTAGTAGCTGGCCTTGCCCTCGCTCGAGGATCTGCTGCGTGCGCGCCTCGCCTCGGCCCGGCTGCGCATTCCAAGGCGGCTGCCCTGCCCTGCCCTGCGCTCAGCAGCTGGAATCAATCTGCCCACCTCCTTAGGAAGCCACTTCATCAGCGGTCACCCGGCAGCTGCTCGCCTCCCAGGGCTGCCCGGCTCAGGCTTTATCACATTTTTGAAATTTCAGATTTCTGTGTCTGCCCCTCAAAGAGTAACAGCACCGCTTTGCAGCAGAGAGATTTCACTGGGGTGTGGAATGGACTGGAGAAGAACGCTCCTTCCCAGAGTCTGAGCTCATTCAGGAGCAGTTCTTGGGCAGGCGCATTTTTTTTTTTTTTAATTGAAAAGAAATCATTAAGCATTTTTGTATGTACTGGGAGGAAATGGCTGGTCTTTGATATGCACACATCATCCGTCTCTTTCTGTCTTGCTCTCTCTCCCTCTCACCTCCCTTTGACATTTTTGTGTTAGGAGTGGGAACAGTCTTCTAAGAGCGGCCCATGCGCAGTAGAGGCGAAGCGCATATTTCTATGACAAATAGACTTCTCTCCACGCTGATTTACGCTGGAACTGAGGGTAAACTTTTTCCCCCTCAGCACTTACTTTCAGACTTTCAAATGGAAGTGTGGAGTTTATTTTCAGCAAGCTGACTCCTTAGAGTTTAACATTTTTTGACAGGTATAACACATGGGGATAGTAATCATTGGAATTAGGTACTCTTCCTAGCTTTTAAAGGGAGGGTGCTAATTATTTTGGCCAAGAAAGGGAATGATTTATAAAGACATTTCTGGGATACAGCATTTCATAGCAAACAAGATGCCTTTGAAATAAAAATGCATTTAAAAAATTTTCAGATTCGGGTTTGGGGAGTAGATATTCTGTCATCTCTCCTGTTGGGTAAAAAAAAAAAAAAAAGGCTGTACCATTCTGATGGAGGGATGCTGAAAGGGACTGCTTTATTAGACTGCAAAGTTAGTGCTCAGTTGTGGTTTCCATAGCATGTGAATACTAGCTGTTCGTGCTGCAGGTTCAGTTCAAATTTTATAAGATGCACAGTTTCTATACTAACAAGAAAAGAAATGTGATTTGAAAATACAGTCAGCAGGCCTTTCATTTCCATGGCTTTTATATCCACAGACTCTACCAACAGAGGATAGAAAGTATTAGGGAAATAATGGGTTGTTGGGTCTGTTCTAAACATGTGCAACGTTTTTTCTTCTTCTCATTCCCTAAAGAACAATTATAACAATTGTTTATGTTACATTAGATGTTATGGGTGATCTATAAATGTAGTGTATAGGAAGATACAAGTAGGTCTTATATAAACACTACACTATTTTATATAGGGGACTTGAACATCCATGGATTTTGGTATCCTTAGGAGATCCTGGAAACAATGTCCCATGGGGACTGAGGGATAATTGTGTAAGAATTTTTTCTTTTGTGAAGAATGGTAAAAAAAAATTTGCGAATTAGCACTGCTTTAAAAATGATAGCAATCTAAAAATTTGCATAATAGGTGACAGAAATATCTTAAGTATTTATTGTAGTGGAAGGAAATAGAAGAATCCACTGACTATTGTAATCAAGTCAGTCCAATTAGCCAGATTTCCATGTGTCCACGGAGGGTATAATGCACCATCTCCATTAAGAATGATCTAACGTCTAAGGAATGCTTAGATGAAAATTACAGTAGGAGGGAAGATCTGAGCTCTCAGCATAAGTATCAAGTGTACAATATGGTGATCATGTTTAAAAAGAAAACATCCAACTTATTGTAGTGCTCATTTTCAGAGCCCTTCAGAAGTGCCCAGTAGGGATCAAGTGATTATCTTTGAAAACTGAAAGCTGTTTTGGAAGATGGTGATGATGTTTGAAATTTATATCTAAAATATTTTTTTTTCTGCCAAAGAAGTCCAAGTATTTTACACAGATTTCTGTGAACTTTCAATTCCCTTCATGCATGTACTTCACAAAAATTACTTACTACATTTCATTCTTTCCCTTGCATTATTTTTGCACACACCTAAATTCCTTATTTTGGATACCTAGTTACCCAGTGTGTGCTCACAGGACTGCACACAATTTAAAAAATTAATTAAAGCAAAGAATAGAAGCAATATTAATCTGTTACAGGAATAAAAATAGACCGTATTCCAGAGTTATTTGAGCTATTCTTGTCCTGAATCCCTTGATTCTTGATAATGTAAGTTAATCAGTTTGAACTTAAACTTCCTTTCACTGGCACATGGATGCCCCAGAAACTCATTGCCTTTTGCATTTGTGATCCAATTCAGGTCTGATTTGACCTTAGGACTCAATCAAGGGGTTTGACCTAATTTTGATACAAGCAGCTTCAAGGAAGGAAGTGGGTCCCAGATAAATTCTGGGCCCAACATCGATTATTTATTAATTGTTCCCTTCGAAAATAGACAATACTTTAAAAAAGCAATGACAGCAATAATAAAGATAGCTAATCTTAGCAATCTTAGCACAGCACTCAACAGTTCTAAATACCTTCCCCACTTTTCAGGTAAGGGATTTAAGAAACTAAGTCACTTGCTGAGGGTCTCACAGCTTGGAAGTGCCTTGGACAAATTTCAAACCCAAATCTAGTTGGTTCTGTCTTAGTAACCGGGGAATACTTCCCAGTAGGAGAAGTGAACGTACCCTAGAATAGGACTTAAAAGTCTGAGAGCCAGTATTAAACTGGCTTTGTAGGAAAGTGACCAATAAATTCTTGGGTACAGTGTTCACTGACTGGTGTGTGATCCAGCCGGGAATTTCCTCAGGCAGATCTGCTTAGGGGATTTTCATTTACATATTTTTCATCTTCTTTCCTTGTGTCAGTGTCATGTTATGGGCAGATGAAGAACATAGTTACAAAGGATGTGAAAACGGTCCTGGTTGGGTCCTTTGCACACCCTGGACCTTTCAGGTCCCTCATGCCAACACCTTCATTTCTACCTTTCCAACCATAGCAATGAATTTGTCAGTAACTGATGATATATCGATATGCTAACCTGTTGCCTCTTTCTGATTAACATAGCAGTGTTCTGACAGGAGCTTTCGGGGGAGGACATTTATTTGGTTTACTCAGATGAGTAATAGTTGTGACAGGAGTTTAAGGGGAGACAGGCTGAGGGGATCTGCAGGCAGACAGCGGGTGAGCATCTGTCTGTCTTGCTACATGTGCTTTGAAGAGAGCAAGGTCTGCCCATGAGCACTTTCCTACTTGCTTTCAGGCAAGGCTTCACAGGAGTTATATGATTTTTGTGAATTAAATTACAGAAGTTGGGTGGTACCTGTGGGTCAAAGGAGTAGGGCGCCAGCCTCATATACCAGAGGTGGTGGGTTCAAACCTGGCCCCGGCCAAAAACTGAAAAAAAAAAAAAAAAAAAATTACAGATGTAACAAGGATACGGAGAGTATCTTGGTTTTAGTGATAAGAAAACTGAGCAAGTAACTGTGCAACTGGCATATTAAGGATCTCAAAAATAAGACTAGAAAAAACATTTAGGTCTCTTGATTTTGCATCGGAACCAGAGTTGGCGAATGGATGTCTCCGACTTGTCATCTATTTGTATTTGTTACCTGAGACATGCTCATTTTGCTTCGGGATTAGTTCAGGTTCTAGAATCAGGTACATTTCCCAAAGGTATTTATGGTACACTAGGAGTTCTTTCTCCACTTGAATCATCAATGTATACGGATAGGTTGAAAGTTTACATTTAATCTTGTGTTTACTTTCACAAAATTTGACCATTGAGAAAGTGTTTCTAACAGACCTGAGAAAACAAAACATGTCACATCGTTTTCCTCTTTCCAGACTGAGGGTCCGTTTTCTAGTGCCCCCTCCTACAGAAAGAGATGCTGAGAGTGCATGAAAACACTTTCTTTTGATAAGATTTTCAGGTGATTTCATGCGTGCTCAGGGTATGGATAATTATTTTCATTTGCCATTGGGAATTTGCTTATCAGCATTCAGGACCGTGTGTTATCTCGGTTTCTTGTAGCTCTTGGAAGTGACTGTGGGCTCTGAGATAAACCAGGGATAGCATATCCTGTTTCACAAAACTGAAAGCTCAGAAGTTTGGGAATTGTCTGAAAGGAGTCCCGACCTTGAATCTAGCTTCACTGTGTACTGTGCTGATGGGGTCCTGGAAAGAAAAGAGGAAATAATGAAATTTTAAAGGGGGAGAAGAAAAAAATATATACATACATATGTATATATGTGTGTGTGAACACAGGCACTTACATGTGCCTAACTGCTGATTTATTCAGTTTACAAATTTATATTTATTTTAGTAATTATCAGTATAAAACTCCTCTAGTTGGCCAAATAAGTTGCTTATAGAAATGTGTGTTTACTTCTTGGATCTATTATTGTAAAATAGATTGCAGCATCTTACAGTTTGTCAAATGTCTGTGCATGGTGTGGGGCGCATAGCCCTTTGATGTTCCCAGAAGAAGGTGGTATAATCACTGCTGTCACTTCTTTTCCAAGCACTACATCCTGCTCTTACCCAGTGATGATTTTTTTCACCCCCTTATCTTTATTCTTGGATCTGGTGGTATTGTGTGTTTCTTTCTAGTTTGACATCTGTGATTTTTTAATTCGCCAGAATCATTTAACAGCAAATGTGGAGCAGAGTTCCTTCTCAAACCAATCTCTTCACCTTTGAAAATTGTTCCTGTTCTTGGATATTTCCGATAGTCTATAACTTGAATTTTCTAAGGTTTTAAAAATAACTATCAATTGTTCATTCTGAAAATACACAATGCTTTACAATATTTTCTCAATGCAAAATTGATAAATCTGGACACGTATGCCTTTTAAGTACATACGTTTTATTGAAGTCCGATAGTAGAAATAGTCTGTTTTGGTTCTTGTTCTTCAACAACAGGCTTCTTTGTTAAAATACTCAATCTTCTCTGTACTGCTCACTAAGCATTATAGATGGGTGACAGACTTTGAGGTGTACTATGTTAGTTTTATTTTGAACATTTTTATCTTGTCTTTTACATGTGACTATAAACTCATGCTGCTTAAGAAAAAGGTGTAGTTTTAAATTCAATCAATATACATTTTATGTCTACTAGAAAGTTTTAAAATACTGTATGGAAATTATCCTGTTCCATGTGTTAGCTGCAAAGGCAACCTTTCTGTAGTGCAGTATTGATCTGATATGTTCTTGGGAATTTGTCCTAAGCAGTTAATGTGTGGTTCCAGGATTTGATTTGGATTGATTTTGTTATGTGTTTGAACACATTGATAATCCTTTGGTGTGCCAGGTGATGCATGAATGTCCTGATTTCATCTGAATATTTATGAAGGCAAATTCAATAAGATGTCTATTGTAATTACCTTGTTAGGATTAAGTTTGGCTTTTATACTTGTGATAGAGATTTTGCAACTATAGTTCTTAAATTATTCTCTTGGTTACACTTGTTGCTAAATCAGACTGTTTCTCCTTTCTAGTCCGATTTAGAGAATGCTTTAAAATGTGTTTTATATCCTCAAATGTATCTTTATTTGAGCACTCTGACCTCAAATGCTGTACCAATGATGCTGAAAAACCTTATAGGGATCTTGAAAATACTTGCATGTTTGCCTCTTACCAATACTTGTGGGTCTGTTTATTCAACTATATGATACTTTTACTGTCTAATGAGCAAATCTAAGGCATTTGGGCAAATGTTAATATTTTTCTTGATGCCCTTCATTGCCCATGCAGTGTGGATAATGCTAATTTCATGTATCAGATGGTCATCAAGGGACTACATATGCTAAAAGTTCTCAAAATAGAACATTCTTTTATATCTTAGACTGTAAATGCTTGGTTAGAAACCAGATCTGTTTACTGTAAAGATTCCGAACAAATAAAATCTTCAGTTTACCTTCGTTTTTCTCATCCCACTTGCTACTTTTTAGAGAAAAAGTAAGCGTAGAATGTACTGAAAACAAATTTTACAAACCCATTGAGACTTCTAGAGAATAAAACCAGTTCATATTTAATTCAGTCTCCTCTCAGAGAACAAGATCACTCTAAAATACTCAGTGTATTATTACAGCAGATTTTAACAGCGGTGTCATGTTACAGTGGTATAGGTTTGATTAACTGTAAGGATAAATTGAGTCAATAATGGTTTAAAAATCAAAATTCATGCTTTGTGTCTTAAAAAATAAAGTTGAGTGCATTCATAGGCATCTCCCTAGGGATAGCCTTTTACTTGAATTCCAACTGGTGTTTTTGACTGGGAGGATTGCAAATATATGGCAGGAAATTGCCCATAATCCACAGACGGTCTTGTCTTCTCACAAGAGTGTGCTGCACATGGGAACATTGTCCGTCTTGTGAGTCACTGCAGAAAAAATGTGTGAGAGCCTGTGATCTGAACTACTGTTCTAAGCAATAAGAATCTTGACTCTGTGGCATTTAACCCTACAGTCTGTAAGTAAAAATTGCTAGATTCATTCACTTTTACTTAGCATGTATTTTTCAGAGCAGTGTTGCACAGAGTGTGATGTTCATATCATTGGGGACAGCAGGGATACTTCTATGTGGTAGATAAGTGAATTGGTTTTATATTAACAGTTAGACATTTAAATGCATTGGAAGAAAATATAACAATCACATCAAATTCATGCTGTGTAGCTGAAATGCTTAGAATAAGGCTAAGTTTTAAGGGTTCATGAATTTTTAAGAAAGAAGCATAAAAATATAGATTGTGCATAATATAGATGTGAGAAAGGTTTGGGAGAAATTATTTATAAATCGTTTTCACAGACGGTGCCCATAGTTCCGTGAGTAGGGCATTGACCATGTACACCAAGGCTGGTGGGTTTGAACCCTGCCCGGGCCTGCTAACAACGACAACTGTAATAAAAATAGCTGGGCATTGTGGCAGGTGCCGATAGCCCCAGCTACTTAGGAGGCTGAGGCAAGAGAATTGCTTAAGCCCAAGAGTTTGAGGTTGCTGTGAGCTGTGACACCAAAGCACTCTACCAAGGGTGACATGGTGAGACTCTGTCTCAAAAAAAAAAAAAAAAGAAAAAGAAAAAGAAAAAAGAAAAGAAAAAGAAAAAGAAAAATCATTTCCATAAGGAATGAAGTGGAGTATTTTCACATTTAGACTTTTGCTCACCCCTACTCTGTTTTGGAGAATTCTGGCTAATTGGCTTCTCTCTGTACCTGTCTTTGGATGACTCCTTGCATATTCTCCATCAAGTCACAGGAATTGCAGTGGGGAGAAGAGAGTTGGATGGAAATGGTGGCATTTATAAAATATACTATTGATCAATCTGGCTAAAAGTTACTCACATTAATACGTCATTAGAAAAACATTTTCCTCCACCCTAGATTTATGAATTCTCTTGCTGGTGGGGTCCACATCTGAACAGGATGGTCCAGAAAGAATAAGAGGTTGCTGAGGCACTCACCCCCATCCTCTGGGGAGCTCCTCCTTCTTGGACTGCATCTGCAACGTGGCTTCCCATTTCCTCCTCAGGGCTCCTCCTTGCTTCCTGAAAGCAGGTGTCTGGAGCTGTAGAGGGCCATCCCATATTGTGGTCAGAAATGCATGATACTTTCCCTGCCCTTTTTTTGTTTAACAAAAAAAATACAATTTGTCAAAAAAAAAAAAAAATTGGAAAGGAAAAATCTTGGATTTTGTCCTTACCCCGTATTCCCTTTCTTTGTTAAAAAAAAAAAAAAAAAACTAAATTAATTGAAGTTAAATAACTAGTTTTTAAAAACTACATTGTTGGAAGGAAGGGTTTATTGTTAAAATAAAATAAGGTAAGGGGGAAAAAGGAACCGTACTACTTAGCAGGTTGAGAAACGTACTGCATAGCTCAAGTCATCTCCCCACTGTGTAAGAAAGGGAGTCCTTAAAGTTTGAATAGAAGTCCCCTCATGAAGGTAGGAAAGACAAACAAACAAAAAACTCTAGAGGGGGTGGGATGGGGAGAGGTTGGGGGTCGAGGAGTTAGCTGTGGTGGTGAGATGAGAGAGAATTGAGATTTCAGCCCTTACCACAAGATGGCAGCAGGAGTACAGCATTTAACGATTGTGGCCTCGCCTAGCCGTGTGAAATGGCCTTTAGCTGACTTTTTAAAATACATAACTTTCTTAAAACCAGGTTTCATGTGTTTGGAAAGTGTGTCATTAAATACATATGGTCTTATATTTTTCAATTAGTTGTGCTTTAGGGGAAGGTGTTTAAAAAGCCCAAATGAAATTTTCTTCTCCAGTGTTTGTCTTGAAAAGAGAAACAAACTAGTACTCTTTGCATGGACAGTTTTTTGAATATTGGTATTAGTCTGAGGGAAATTCCTTGAACTCCTATGAGGAAACCCTTCTGGACTCACACTTGGCTGAGAGAAGGAAACTGAAGGAAATAATGGACAATTAATAATAGTAAAAAAAAAATGTGTAAGGAGATATAATAATAAAGGGAATGGCTTCCTACATGCTCTCCTCCCACCTCCCCCCTCCCCCCAAAAAATCAAAAGAAAATTCTTACAGGAAAACATTAGATTGGTTATTAGATGACACTTCTAAGAGGTTATTTGATCTCCTTGTAATTCTGATTGGAGAATATAGTTGAATAAATCTTACTGTAGCCCATTATAGCCAGAGATCTCTAGAAAAATATTTCAGTAGTCTAGTTCATATGATTATTTACAAGTGTCTGAATATTTTCAAGAGAAAAGCAAAGTGTTTTTTGAGGTATCTTAAATATAGACTACCTCTTGACAATTTTAAAAGCAATCTGGCCTACACAAAGGGATGAATCATGGGTCATATCTAATGGACTGTACATTTTTTGAATCAATATTCCCTTGGAAAGTGCCATTCAGCCTTCCTGTAAAACTTTATTTCATTCAGTCTGTGACCCCTCTCTTTGGAAACTCCCTAGGGGCCTACATGTGAAATAGCCTTGTCGCTGGCATCATGTGTGATTTAACACTGAGGAAAAATGTACTTATTTTGGTTTGTCCCACTAACCAAAGGTCAGTGACAACAGGAAGTTATACTCTGAGTAAAAAGAAGTCAGTTTTGAATTAATGCTGTTGCTTGGCCTCTTTAATTGGTCTCTTTGCTCAGATACTGTGTTAGATCATCCTTAGAAAACCTGGAAGAAGAGAAACAGAGATACGTAAATAGCTCACATTCTGATACCTTGTTTGGCAATAAGTTGCCTTTACAAAACGTGTTTTCAAATCCTATGGCATATTTTTTTGCAGTTGTCCATACATAGTTGATAGCTGCTGGAGAGAGTCAAGGGTGGATCAAATGAAGAGTATGCTTTCTGGTGTCTGTAGGACCATAAAAGAAAATCTAGCTTTCATTAGGTGTGGTAAAGCAAGCACTAAGTAGCAAAACATTTTGTTTTCTCTGATCTTTCTGGTTTGTTATGTAGGGAAGACAGATTTCTAAAGTATGGTAGCAGGACTTGAAGCTTCCTACCTTGAAGTCCTCTGGTGATCTAGCCTCGCCATCTGGCTCCAGGGTGTCATGAAGTCTCTCCATGTCTTATGAGACAGGCTGTGGACTCAGGGGGCTTCTTGATGGAAAAAAAAAGTTTCCTTTGTGTGGTCCTGCATGTTTACTCAGTATGTTAAAAGTCTAGACATGTATTTTTGACACTTAAGAGCATGTACTATACCTTAACTTTGCTGACTTTAATCTTTTCTTAGCTTATGCCTGTTCCTTTGTTTTAATTGCATGCTGGTTGTTTGATAATAAAGATGTATATATAAAACTTTACCTTCTCCTCTCAATCTTCCCTGCTTGTCCTCCAGCAGACAGCCAAGGCTAAACTTTTTGTGTGTGTATGCAAACCATTATATGTAGAGAGAACTTATCTGCCCATCGGGAAGTGTTTTCCTTGTTCTTTTTTTGATCCAAAGTTGAATCATTCTATAATGCTCCTTAGCAAGCTGCTGTCTTTGCTTCATTATAACACCTAGGCTTCTTTCTAGATTGGTCTTTATTGGACTTTCTAATAACTCTGCACCATTCTTTAGTATTCAGGCAACCCAGCTTATTAATACTGATAGTTAGATTTTGGTTTTTGCGTGTATTTCCAGTGCTTCCACTGACATTCTTAAACATATCTTCTCATATTTTTTTTATTTTTATAAATCAGATATGTAGGGTATATTTTTATATAGGATAAATTCCAAAATGTGACATTGTGAGGTCAAAAAAATTGTTGATTTTTGACTTTTTCAGTTCATGTTAGTATGTGTACATTTTTTATAGGACATAAATAAGATATATATAATCTTTCCTATTAAAAATAAAAGGTATACTTGTGCCATCAACAAAATTAATTTTCCACATTAAAAATAAACAGAATTAAAACGTTCAGACATCCAACCACAGCAGAAAGATGGTGAAGGTTCTTACTTTTTATACTGGAGTTGCATTCATGAGAACACTTTTTTGGAAGCAATGTTTACATGTCCTTTTACTCTTCAGATTTATAAAGTGCGTGTTGTAGCTTTGGCTTGATGTTTGTGGGTATATACATGTGTGTTTACGTGGAATAAAACTCCTGAATTCCTACAATGTGATTTTGGAAGTAAGGATACATTGTTTGTATACACTGCTCCTTAATAAAATAACTACAGTCTTTATGAATCACAATGATTTATTTTTCTTTTCATCAAAATAAATTTTTTAGACTTTAAGGATTCTGACCAACTAGCTCCCACTCGGGAAAACAAAATAAAACAAAACAAAACAAAACAAAAAAAACAAATTCCAAGTCTCTCAGCTACATTGTTTTTAAAAGGCTAGTGGGAAGATTTGGACATATAAGGTATTGGAACCATTCAGTAGAGCTTTCTTTTTATAGGATGACAATCTCTGGTTGAGTTTTCATTTATTTATTTTCTTTCTTTCTTTCTTTTTTTTTTTAGGTTTACTAAAACATATCTCTGCAAACATTTAATTGGATCAGAACTTAATTATATTAAGGGTGAACAATCTTGAGATTGGAGCCAAAAGGTACCTTGTTTTAAGGAGTAGGAAAGGTAACCCCCAGAAATTTCAGTCTTGTCATGTAGAGAAATATATAGAATGGATTGTGGTGGAATGGTCTTGGGAGCCGCAGATTTGATGTTGAATTCTAGTTTCTCCTTCCCCTACTGCCTATGTGATTTTAGACAAATTATTTCATCTCTCTGAGCTTTAGTTTTCCACATCTATAAAATGGGGTTAATGATATTTCCTTCCTACAATGTTTTATATATAGAGGATACTCCATGGTTGTCTGTAGAATAATGAAAGAAAATGAATATAAAGTGCTACTTAAAAGTGCTGGCAATTGTGTAACAAAGGAAAGTCTAAATAGTTTTAGAGCTTTTTGAAAAATTAGTTCTGGTATTAAATTATAGACTCTTGTGGCTTCAAAGGATTTTAGGAGATATCCTTGTTCACTCCCTTTGATTAACAAAACAAAACAACGATAATGACAAATCAAGTAAAACTCCAGAGGTTCAGAAAGATTATGATTTACCAATGACACAGAGCTTGCCAGCGTGGAAAACTAGACCTTTGTAAATTGGAACAATGGGACAAAATGGAAATGGGATGATTAGGCCTTGTTACCATGTTGTAAACAAATATAAAATGTCTACATGTGATCCCACCTGGGGGAACAAAGGACAGAAAATGTGTTGTCACCCCAGTTAGCAGCCTGACCACCCAACTCCTGAAGACTATGTAAGTTTATTAGAAAAGCTGCTTTTTGGAGGCTGTGGGTTTGAATGAAACACTGCCAGCAATATCAGGGTTAATAATTCGGCAGGAGCCTTGGGGGGACCAGCTAAGTAAAGCTCAGGAAACAAACTGGAGGTGCTGGAAGAGCCAAGCGGCCAGGGCCGATTGCCTGTTGTACCTGCTCTGTACCTTATTTCCCAGGAACCTTTCTCTCCCTCCACCCGCACTGTCTGTTCATTGTTTAGTCCTTATGAACAATGTGGGCATAATCTTCCACACACAGTGGAGTTGTGGGTCTAGAGATTTGGGTGGGGGCTCTTTGTAGATAGTCCAACGGTGCAGTCGACTTCGATTTCCTATTCTAGAGGAGAATAGCATGCTTTCACTGAACTTCGCTCCTAAGTGCCCATTAAGCTCATATCTTTCTATATCCCCAGTGTCTGTTTGCAGTTTTGAGATGGGTTTTACTGCATTTGAGCTTTTTTCGTGTGGACAAATACTATTTCAGATTGTATTTCTTCCAAGGAAGTTGGATCTGTCAGTCAGCTAATATGTGTGCAGCCATATGAACTATTTTGGAGAGCCAAAGACAGGTTCTGTCATTACTGTCCTGACGCTGTCATTCATGCAAATATACATGCAAAGCCTCAGCCTCTTCAATTATTAAAAACCTCTCAAGGTTGTTGAGAGGATTAAAGGAGCTCACACACGTAATAGATTTAGCTTAGTGCCGCGCCGAGTGTAATCATTCAGTCAATGTTAGCTCTCTCATTGTTAATATTTATTGATTCTGACTTCATTCACCAAATATATATGAACTTTTAACTCTCTGCCAGGAATGGGCCCATGCGTATTCTTCCCATATTTCTAACTCCAAACTTGGATCTAATTTTGCTCATTGAAATAGCTCTGACCCTATTTTCAGAGTTATTTCCTGAATCACAGATGGTATTCTGACACAGGCCATATTTAGGACTCATTTTCCATTCTTTTTTTCCACGGTGCAGTCTCAGTTTTCTTTATACACATTTCACATTCCCTCCCCACTATTCGATCCGATTAGAAATTCTAGAAAGAAATATTAGAAACTTATTTAGAGGGTTAGATTTAGCTGTGTTGGGACCACTTCTGAAGTTACTTGCTCTCTGAGCTGAATAAACCCAGACTTTCTCAAACTCTAGTTTGCAAATGAATTACCTATGAATCTTATGCAAGTTCTGATTCATAGATTAGGGAAGGGCCCAAGATTCTGCATTTGTAATTATCTCTCAGATGATGCTGACTAGCAAGAGATTAACCAATGGTTTCCTGGGATTCATTCATCTTTTCCTTTTTTCCCCTTTTTGTATTACTATCTAAGTTAAGTGTTATATACAGATAAAGTGTAATCAGATACAGTTACGCAAACAAACACATTAATGATACATTACATGGGTCACATCATAAGATGAACTCATTACCAGGGAAGCCGAGGGGAGACAGCCTGGTATTCTCGTTCCTTTTATGCAATAACCATGCACAGCTGTAAGACAAAAAGGCTAAGATGAGGGGCTGTGGAATCAGACATGCTTGGATTTCAAGTTATAATATCTTTGTCATGTTGTTTAATGTCTGTGAACTTCAGTTTCCTTTCTGTAAACAAGAATAAAAAGGTTAGCCTAAATATGCTTTGCAGAAGACTTTTTATAAGCATATGGTAAGTGATAGCCATTGCTTTTGGAGTCTTAATAATAGTATTCTGGAGGCAAAGTCACATTTGTTCCAAAAATGAAAATGTGATTTAGAAAGAACTCTAGTTGAGGTGAAGTGGGAAAGCGAGAAATACTGTCGTAATTCATCATTGTTAAAAGCTCACTCTGTGCAAGGTGCTATATTTGCATAAACTCATTTGCTCTTCTGCACAATCCCATGGTGGTTGTGTGGTGCCTTCAGGAAGGAATTGTTCTGTGTGTTCTACACGGATGAGGATACTCAGCTCCAACCCATAAAGTGACTTATGCAAAGGCTCGCTAGCCCAGGATGGACTGGCTATAGTCTCTAATAGGCAGACTGTAACAGGCAGTCCTGAGTTACAAACATATGACTGACCTGCGTGTGACTCACAGGAATAGAGGCTATTATAGGTAGTGGGTAAATGTACATTTTGAAACTTACAAACTTAAGTTGCTCTTCAACTTAAGAGCAAACCTACAGAACCTGCCTCATTTGTAACCTGGGGGTAGCCTTTATTACCTCGTAATCCACAGCACTTACGTAGGGGAAAACTGGGCTTTGTGAAGATGCTCAGATCAGACGCACTGTGGCTCTCAAACACGTGCAGTACAAATCTCTTGAGGCCTGTTACAGTGAAGATTTTTAGGCTCCCTCTCCAAAGATTATGACTTACTGGGCTTGGGACATTTGGGACCAGGAAATCTGCCAGATCTCGTGGTAGGTATACCTTGTAAAGAGTTGTGGCCATATGTTTCCTGGGGCTGCTATGACAAATTGCTACAAACTGGGTAGCTTGAAATAACAGACATTTATTCACCCAGTTTTGGAGAACAGAAGTTCAAATTCAAGTTGTCCTCTCTGGTCTCTAGGGGAGGATTTTTTCTTGACTTCTCCTCTCTTCTGGAGGTTGCTGGTAATCTGTGGTATTCCGTGACTTACTTACACTCATATCCCTCTAATCTCTTCCTTTATTTCCACATGGTTTCTTTCTTCTATGTGCGTCTGTGTCTAAATTTTCTTCCCATAAGAACACTAGTCATTGAGTTTAGGGCCCACCCTAATCCAATATAACTTCATCACTGTTACATCTGTAAAGACCCTATTTCTAAATAAGGTCACATTCACAGGTTCTAGTTAGTTACACATTTTGGTGGGGGGTGGTGGTGGTATTCAACTCAGTATAGCATATCACCTGAATTTATCTTCCATCAAGCCCAAGATATGGCTGTAAAGCTGTGTGGAAAGGGGTTTTGTATGAGATGAGGAAATGAAAGATGTCAATGATGTGAGATTTTGTGGAGGCTTTTTCATCTGTTCTCACTCCTTCTTTATTTGAAAGGGTACGGCATTGACAGTCCTTTGGTTCAGAGGAACGTGTTAGTCTGATGGTTCCATGAAATGTCACCGATCTCTGGTGGCTTATGGTTCCCTTGTTTTCATAGTATGAGTTTTATTAGGGAAACACATTTAGGCTTAAAACAATAGACAACTAGTGATTTTCATTGCTGCAGATAGTAGTTTTCTAACCTGTAATTTTAGGGGGTAAAAAAGTTTTATGCTGTAATTCCAACACTTTACATCCGTATAATTTTGTTGCCTTGTTTCTTTAGAGTTACAAGGAACAAATAGAAATGTTAGGATAAAGACAGATTTTCTCTAGCATATTTATTTAACTAATTTAGAGAAGCTTTAAATGTTCCAACCAATTAAAATATTACATTTTATAATAACACAAGGTAGTATTTAGGTATAAACTATTTTTAAGTTAATGTAATTTTATGTATTTGAAAGTAGAATTTAAATAGGTCTCCAACTTTAAGCTAAGGTGCATACTCATACTTTTAATCTAAGTAAAGGGTTTTTGGTAATGTAGCCTATTATATAATGAATTGAGAATTTCTATTACACCATATCAATTAAGGTATGATACTACTGAGAGCATAAGCTTTCTCTTAAGCATTTAAGAAAAGTTTAAGAGACCAAATGAACTTAAAGGATCTTATCAGTGAACTAGCTTTATGTAAAACACATTATACAATGTAGGAAATCCAATTATCATCGGAAAATATAACCTTAAAATGTATGATAATACGGCTATATTTCTTTTGTGGCATATTTAATTCTCAAATACTCCTCATCCAAGATGCTTCAGTGAATGCAGATTTCTGGGAATGGTTTTGGACTTCTTGATGATATAAAATTTTTTAAGGATATTGTTGAATGTGGTGTCATTGAGGTTTTTTGGAGAGAAAAATCTATCAAAACACTCATCCTACCCAGACAGAAGTATCATTCTCTGTTCTCAAGATTATATCTTCCTTGGATTGCTCTGTTTTCTCTCTACTTGCCACCATACTTTTTGGAAAATTTTGTCTTTTCATTATTTTTAAAGATCTTAGGGATAATTCAAATGGTCATTTCATTTATGTTTTTTCTTCTTTTTTAAATTAAATCATAAACACATAGATCATATATACATTAATGCATTTATGAGGTTCAATGTGCTGATTTCATAGAGAATTAGGAATGCTTCTCAGAGGTCATTTCATTTTATAGACACTTCACTGAAAATGTCCAAGTGCCTTCAGTAGTGCAAGTACGGGTCAACATAGGTGGCTCCCTTGGGAAGGGTGATTGGCCTCTCTTTTATGAGAATTTTCTAGGACTATGTTTTGTACTAAGTTCTGTTAAGGTAGATTAAAAGGTAGATGTAGAATTCTCTGGAGAATGCACAGAAAAGTAAATTCTCCTACCCAGCAAAAATCATAAGCTCTATAGCATGGATCATTACCAATTTTTTGGGTGATGATGTCAATGGCATCAAATTTGCTGAATGCAAGATGCTGTAAGAGTTGGTTATCATGTTGGAAAATAAAATCAAGATCCCCAAAGGGTATTATCTATAACCCTACTGCACCTGATACTTTCCTTTTCATGCAAAATATTTTCTATTGTTTCCTATCATGAAATGAAATTCACAAATGACCTAACCCATCTACACACATCATTTTGTGTAGGTATATTTGTGTATATAGTATCCTAACTATAATATACATAAAACACAAGGGATTATAATGTACAGTAAAATAACATGTGCTTTAATCAGTAAATGCTTGATCTGTCCAAGCTGGAGAGGACTACAGGAAGAGGACTATGTGGTGAGTTGAACTGAAGCTGTTGGGTGAGCATTCCTCTTCCTGAAATCATTTTATATAACAACTGAAAACAAATACTGGTTTTCTAAGTATTGGTTACGTCAATGCCTCTGGTGGTGATCCTGCCAGCTAATGCAAATTTCCAAAAATGGTGAACTACTCTCTGGTAAAGTTTTATAACAATGAAACACCCATTTTCTTTAATTTGCATGGTAGTTACTTTACCAACAAGCTTGTGTAACTTAAAGCCATGCAAAAATGCTTTCTTTACATATAAAACAGACTTTGGTTCAGGCTTTAGTAGTTATGTACAGATTTTTCTCCTGCCTGAATGGCCAGTGAGAGTTTGGGCCTGTGGCTTGCAGGACATCACCATGGCTCCAAATCACCTGTAAATTTCCAAACTTACCACAAGGGGGCACTGCCATCCCCACTGAGAGTCATTGGGCAAACCTTATTTGTTAGCTTTGGGACTATGGACAATCTGGGTCAGATAATTCTTTGGAGGTGTGTGTACGTGTGTGTGTCTGTGTCTGTGTCTGTGTAGGGAAATGCTGCCCTGTGCTTGGCAGTATATATTTTTGCAGCATCTTTGACTCTACCCACTAGATGCCAGTAGTACTCTCTTCAACACCAGTCAGAGGAACCCAAATATGTCCAGATACTATGTTGTCCCCTGGGAGGCAAATTCATCCCCAGTTGAGATCACTAAACTAAGTAAAAATATTTTAAATGGGAAATTAATAGAAAACCTTTTCCTAGAAATCTTGAAGCTTCATAATTAGAAGTGACCTCATATGAGTATTTTTTAAAAAGCTTTAGGAGTTATCCATAATTAACTTATGATCCAACCAGGAGATGTGGCTGCCAAAACTTATTCTCTTACGTGTATAGGAGGTCTGATAATTAAGTTTGCAAACTCATTTTAGAAAAAGTTCTAAAGGCTGGGTGTAGTAGCTCATGCTTGTAAGCCTAGCACTCTGGGAGGCTGAGATAGGTAGATTGCTTGAGCTCAGGAATTCGAGACCAGCCTGAGCAAGAGTGAGACCCCCATCTCTACTAAAAGTAGAAAAACTAGCCAGGTATCCTGGAGGGTACCTGTAGTCCTAGCTACTCAAGAGACTGAGGCTAGAGGATCACTTGAGTCCAAGCGTTTGAGGTTGCTATGAGCTAGGAAGCAATGTTACTCTAGCCTGGGCAGCAGAGTAAGACTTAGTCTCAAAAAAGAAAAAAAAAAAAAGAAAAAGAAAAGAATTAAGTGCTACATACCTCATTGCTGAATATCACTATGGTCACCTTTCACCCCCCTTGTGAAGCCATGCACAGATGCCAGCACCTAGTCCACCCTTCAAAACACATTTGGAATTCTCTTTTCTGATATAGTCATCAAAACTCTTGTAGTATGACTCTTGATGTTCTGAATACCATCAAAACGTCTTCCTTTCATTATTTCTTTTATGTATGGATAAAGAAACAGGTCATTGGGGCTCAGATCAGGGGATTATGGAGGCTGCTCCAGTATAATTATTTGTTTACTGGCTAAAAACTCCCTCACACCTGGAACCCTGTGAGCCAGTACATTGTCATGATGCACGAACCATGAGATATTGGCCAAGATTTGCAGTTCAGATTTTCCTGTTTCTCTATCAATGTTTACTTGGTCTGCTGTGCTTCTCACATTATCTTTTGTCCCCTGGAAGGCAAATTCACCCATAGTTGAGATCACTACACTGAGTAAAAAGATGTTCAATGGAGAATTAATAGGAAAACTTTCCCTAGATATCTTGAAACAAACTTCATAATTAGAAGTGACCTCATCAGAGGATTTTAAAAAATATTTAGGAGTTGTCTATAATTAATTTGTGATCCAACTAGGAAATGCAGCTGCCAAAACTTATTTAGTCTCTTATGTGCATATGAGGTCTGACAATTAAGTTTGCAAACTCATTCTAGAAAAAGTTCTGCAGGCAATGATTTTAACGCACATTCAAGGAATTTTTGTAATGTTTTCATCAGTTTTATTTGCTTCTGGCTGCTCTGACCTCTCTTCATCAATACCACTTTCCCTCCCTTCAGAAAAATGTTCAATCCACTTGGACATTGCCATTTTCTTCATGGCACTATGTCTATAAATTTGGACTAACATGTTTCTGATTTCACCTCCACTCTTGCCAAGTTTAACAACCAATTTATGAATGTTTGTTTGTTGCTCTAATTCAAACTCTGACATTCTTGCAATGACCCACAAAAATACTCCACAGCAATAATGAATGCCATTCAGCCAGAAAGGTCAGGATGGCCATTAACAAGCAGAACTGATGAAAACTTGCAAAAATTTGTCAAATTGTGCATCAAAGTCATCAGCTGACTATGAGAAGCATAGCATGGGTAAACATAGGTAGAGACACAGGAAAATATTAACTCAAAATTTTGGATAACTTATTCCTCTTGCATCATGACAATATACCAGCTCCCAGGGCGCTGTCTGTGAGGGAGTTTTTAGGCAGTGAACAAATAATTATCTTGGAACATCCTCCATGTTCACCTGATCTGGCCCCCAATGACCTTTTAATTTACCCAAAGATAAAGTAAATATTGAAAGGAAGACATTTCGATGATATTCAGGACATCAAGAGTTATACTACAAGAGTTTTCATGGCCCTATCAAAAAGAAGAGTTCCAAAATTGCTTTGAAGTGTAGACTAGGTGCTGGCATCAGTACAGAGCTTGCCATGGAGAGTACTTCGAAGATGCCTGTAGTGATATTCAGCAATGAGGTATGTAGCACTTTTCCCAGGATGAGTTAGTGAATGTAATTGTCAGACCTCCTCTGCGTATTTATCCATTCAGTATCCATTCCTTCTACAAGTGTCATATTAAATAATCACTACCTCTGTAATTAAACACGTCTACCGCCGGGCAGTGCACTACCTTCCCTCCAAGACCATGTCTTCCAACCATCCATGTATGTACGATCAGTGAGTGGATGAGAAACTAACACCAGTATTCAGAACTGAAGTGCACATTTAAAAAGCTATTTGACAGACCATCCACCAGTCATCTATGCATTTGTCAAGTAGCTATCTATTGGTGCCTGATTTGTGCCAGTCATCATTCTAAATACTGAGGGTACAGTGTCAGTGAACGAGGAGGCAAATAACTACAATTTCAAATTGTGACAAATTCTAGGAAGGTAATAAATCAAAGAGCAACAACAGAAAATAAAAGGAAAAAATCATCCCATTTTTAGATGGGATGATTGATAAACTTTGTTTTGATGTGGGATTTAAATTGAGACCTAAATAATGAGAAATAAGTTGTCCTAAAAATGGGAAGATCATTTTAGACAGAAGGAAGAACATACACAAAGGACCTGAAGGGGGAACGGACATTGGTATGTTTGAGGCTGAGAAAGAAGGGGGTGTAGCTGGAATATGAGAGTGGATGACAGGGAGGGTGGGAAGTAGTGAGTTACCAGCAACGTATTAGAGAAGGTTCAGGCAGGAACGCTTAGAGGTTAACAACGCAGACCAAGGAGTCAGACAGTTGGGTTTCAAGTTATATTACTGTTTAAACTTAGTTTTCATCTGCAAAATGGGTTACTAAATTTATATTGCTTATACAGTAATTGTGAGAACTAGATGAATTAATACATGGAAAGTGTTCAGGACAGTGCTTGAGATTAGGAATATTAGAATGTTCTGCTGTTCCTGCTCGGAACCACCACTGGCCTTGTAGACTGTACTAGGGAATTCGGATTTTATTCTAAGAATAAATAAAAATGCACCATCGAAGGGTATTTCACTTTAAGTCCTTTCTTAAGACAAAGGCCAATAATGTAAACCTAATAAGAAAATAGGTGTAATTACTTACTTTAAAGTTTTTAACGTAACATCTACAACAGAACGGGTTAAACTATAAAGGACATCCTTTTCTTTTTTTTTTTTTTGAATTTTACATTTAGATGATTTGAATCATTAGCAATAACAGAAGGAGACTCAACACTTTATTTTAAATCATCTTAATTAATGGCTCTAACATGTTTTTATGAAAAAATAAAAATAAAAAAACAAAGGATATTAAGAATATGCAGGAAGGGATATTTGGATACTAAAATCCAAGTTTTGGAAAAGTGTCTGGGTCTTTTAGAAATAAGGAGGAAATGACGGACATTTTTGAAAATGGCAAAAGAAGGAAAACCCTCCATTTGCTTTGGTTGTGATCATGGCTAAGGTACAGTCCTGGGCTTCTCCAATGTGGTGTCTGTGAGCATGTTGGGTTGTTTTCTCTCCTTGTTGCATTTGTTTCTGCTTTTAAATCCTCCACATTGCTTGCTGATACAAGTACTCCAGGGCTTTAGTCTTTCTGATTCCTGTTGATGAGACAAAGTGCTTTTGCCTTATAGGAGCCACCGCAGTGTGCAGACCTTCTCTTCCTTAGTTTTTGAAATGCCCCAAAGGATGTTATCAGTTTCTCATCGTATCAGCCAATGTAAGATGACATTACCTTTATTATTATGAGCTGGAGTTGTCTGTGATATCTTGGCAGTTAGGATAATCATTCCTTAAGGGTGATGATAGCAATCAAATCCAAGCTGTAACAGTGCTTTTGTAAGGAAAAAAATATCTCAAAAACATATTTGCCCAGAATTCAAGTCTCAGCGGTAAGGCTGTGTGTGCAGGAAATGCAGGTCCCTATGGGCTCATGGCACGTGTCCCTGATGGCAGTGAAGATTAAGGGACCTTAATTTGATACAACATACATGTATTGAGATGCCAAGTTGTACCCCATTAATGTGTATAATGACAGTGGGTCAGTTAAAACTATTTTAAAAATTTTTTAAAGGAGAGGAAAGACTGAGAAAGCTGGTCTGTGAGTTCACACTTGGTTGATCCCAGAGTTCTGACTTAGATGTGTTTCTGGGCTAAAACTAAAGAAAAACGGGGTTGAAATATTTGGCTGCTGTGCTTCCTGTTTTTCATGCCATAAGGTAAAACTGTTGTTTGAACTTCTTAGCGCAGAAGTGTCTTTGATTAGTGTATGATAGCAACTCTCAGTAATTTCCCACCGTGCCTGTCAAATGCATTGCAAAGCTATTAACTAAGTAGTAATCCAGCAAAAAAACACACCCAAATTGCCATGGAACAGTCTTCTGCCTCAATAAAATTATTTCCTTTTAAATAAGAAAATACTTTTGTTGCAACCCTTGTTTAAAAAGTTTCTAAGTCTAATACTGTCTTTACTGATGTGAAAGAATGTCTACATTGCATTTAAATTGCTCTCCCATCTTCTGGCGAGAGTTCCAGTTTATAGTTACTAAACATGATTGCTTAGTACACCACCTTCAAGTATTTATTTAAAACAATGTATTCTGCTCAGGATATTTGCTGATTTCTGATGCTGTTGTATATCAGACATTTTAATTTCTTATTAAACTATTTGTTCCCATTGCATTTTTAAAAAAGAGGGTCCCCATTAGCTTTGAAGTCAAGCAGGATTCTGGGCCCCAATATCAGTTCTGGTTTGTGTCATTGTAGCTCAATAATACTTAAACGAGTGTCTACAATAGTCCTGGTGCTGTATTGCCTCCTGAGGCCTCCATTGGCCAGATGCAGTGGAGGGGGTCATAGTGGTCCTCACATGGAGAATGTGAGAAACCAGAAATTCTCTCTATGAGACTAGAGAAACCAGAAATAAAGCCATTGATCTCCCACCACCTGATTTTCCACAAAGCAGACAAAAACATACAATGGGGAAAGGACACCTTATTTAATGAATGGTGCAGGAAAAGCGAGATAGCTCCCTCCAGTAAAAGGACTCTGGATCCCTGCCTCTCACCGTATACAAAAATTAACTCAAGATGGATTAAAGACTCGAATGTATGAACTGAAACACTAAAAGTTCCAGAAGAAAAGGTAGGAAAAACTCTTCTAGACATTGGCCTAGGCAAAGAATTTATGGCTAAGGCCCCCCAAAGCAATTATAGCAACAAATACATATAAATAAGTGGGACTTAAACTGCAGAGTTTCTGCCCAGCAAAAGAGATAATCTGCATGATAAAGAGAAAATCTATAGGATGGGAGAAAAAATATTCACAAACAATACATCCAACAAAGAACACATCAGTAGGAAAAAGACAAATAATCCCATCAAAAAGTAGGTCAGAAACACGAACAGATTGTTTTCAAAAGAACATATAAAAATGCTCATCATCCTTAATCATCAGAGAAATTCAAATCAAAACTACTTTGAGATATCATCTAACTCCAGGAAGATTAACCCATATCACAAAATCCCAAGACCAGAGGTGTTGGTGTGGATGTGGAGAAAAGGGAACACTTCTACGCTGCTAGGGGGAATGCAAACTAATATGTTCCTTTTGGAAAGATGTTTGGAGAACACTCAGAGATCTAAAAATAGATCTGCCATTCAATCCTATAATTCCTCTACTAGGTATATACCCAGCAGACCAAAAATCACATTATAACAAAGATATTTGTACCAGAATGTTTATTGCAGCCCAATTCATAATTGTTAAGTCATGGAAAAAGCCCAAGTACCCATCAATCCACGAATGGATTAATAAATTGTGGTATATGTACACCATGGAATATAAACCAGCCTTAAAGAAAGATGGAAACTTTACCTCTTTCATCATGTTAACATGGATGGAGCTAGAACATACTCTTCTTAGCAAAGAATGGAAGAAAAAGTATCCAATGTACTCAGCCCTACTATGAAACTAATTTATAGCTTTCATATGAAAGCTGTAACCCAATTATAGCCTAAAAATATGGGGAAAGGGGAAAGAGAGGAGAGAGGAGGGGCACGGATGGGTGGAGGGAGGGTGACTGGTGAGACCACACCCATGGTGCATCTTACAAGGGTACATGTGAAACTTACTAAATGTAGAAAATAAATGTTTTAACACAATAACTAAGAAAATGCCAGAAGGCTATGTTAACTAGTGGGATGAAAATATTTCAAATTGTATATAAAACCAGGTCATGGTACCCATGATTGCATTAATGTACACAGCTATGATTTAATAAAAATAAATAAATAAATAAATAAATAAAAGCTCCATTCCAAAAAAATAAAATAATGAGCCAGGCATGGTAATATGTACCTATAGTCCCAGCTACTTAGGAGGTTCAAGCATGATTGCTTAAACCCAGGAATCAAAGGCTGCAGTGAGCTATGACTATACTAGAGTATGGTAACACTCTAGCCTGGTGTTAGAGTATCTAGCACTCTACCTCAAACAAACAAAATCTTCAGAGGGTACTTTGGCAGTATAGATCAAAATTTAATTTAATTTAATTAATTAATTTATTTATTTTTTGAGACAGAGCCTCAAACTGTCACCCTGGGTAGAGTGCCACCCTGGGTAGAGTGCCGTGACATCACAGGTTGCCGTCAGCAACCTCTAACTCCTGGGCTCAAGCACTTCTCCTGCCTCAGCCTCCCAAGTAGCTGGGACTATAGGCACTGGCCACAATGCCTGGTTGTTTTTTGGTTGCAGCCATTGTTGTTTGGCAGGCCCGGGCTGGATTCAACCCTGTGTGGCTGGTGCTTTAGCCACTTGAGTCACAGGCGCTGAGCCTATTTTCTTTTTTCTTTTTTGAGACAGAGCCTCACTCACTTTGTTGCCTGGACTAAAGTGCCATGGCCTTAGCCTAGCTCACAGTAACCTCAAACTACAGGACTCCTCAGCCTCCTGAGAAGCTGGGACTATAGGCACCTGCCACAACCCCCAGCTAATTTTTCTGTTTTAGTAAAAACAAGGTCTCACTCTTGCTCAGGCTCATCTCGAATTCCTGAGCTTAGGAGATCCTCCTGCTTCAACCTCCCAGATTCCTAGGATTACAGGTGAGAGCCACTGTACCTAGCCTAGACCAAAATTGTAAATGTCTATCATTTGACCAAAAATCCAAAATCTTCACTTCTAGGGATCTGTTCTACAGACAACACTACTCATTGTCATGGACTACTATTCAGCCATAAAAAGATGGAGTGTTTTTTTGTTTTTTTTTCTTTGAGACAGAATCTCACTTTATTAT
Organism: Loris lydekkerianus; assembly: GCA_963574355.1. NCBI lineage: Eukaryota > Metazoa > Chordata > Mammalia > Primates > Lorisidae > Loris > Loris lydekkerianus. The sequence continues at coordinate 47,614 of CAUYPK010072927.1, read as the reverse complement.
CCTTGGTAGAGTGCTATTGCATCACAGCTCACAGCAACCTCCAACTCCTGGGCTTAAGTGATTCTCTTACCTCAGCCTCCCAAGTAGCTGAGACTACAAGCACCCATCACAACGCCTGGCTATTTTTTTGTTGCAGTTTGGCCAGGGCCAAGTTTGAACCCACCACCCTCAGTATAAGGGGCCGACGCCCTACCCACTGAGCCACAGGCACCGCCCAAAAGATGGAGTTTTTTATGTTTTGGAATAACACAGAAGGATTTGGAGAACATTCTCCTAAGTATCACAAGAATGGAAAAAAACAAGCACCAAATGTACTCAATACTGAGTTGAAACTAGCAGATTAACAACTGCAGCCTCACAAGAAAGAAAAACTCAAATAAATTCAAGAAGAGGAGAGGGCTGGAAGGGGGTTCATTAAGTTATACCCAGTGGGTACGATGCACATGTGTATGGCACGCTTCCTGGGTGCAGGACACAACTATAACTTGGACTTTACCTTACAAATGAACAATATAGCCTAATTATATGTATCCTCATATTAATCTGGAATTTTAAAAAAGAATAAAAATAAAATAAAAGACTACCCACTGTAGTATTATTTGTTGTACAATTTAGTACAATCTAAATGTCCATCAGCAGGAAGCTAGTTAAATTATCTTACCTTTACAAAATGGAATATTCTGACACTATTAAAAAGTACAGTAGGGTGGCACCTGTGGCTCAGTGGGTAGCCATATACCGAGGGTGGCCCCATATACCAAGAGTGGCAGGTTCAAACCTCGCCCCAGCCCAACTGCAACAAAAAAATAGCCAGATGTGGTGGCGGATGCCTGTAGGCCCAGCTACTCGGGAGGCTGTGGAAATAGAATCGCCTAAGCCCAAGCTTTGGAGGTTGCTGTGAGCTGTGTGACACCATGGCACTCTACTGAGAGCCGTAAAGTGAGACTCTGCCTCTACAAAAAAAAAAAAAAAAAAAGTGCAGTAACCTTTGAAATAAGGTACACAACTACTACTATTAAACAGTGAAAACATGTATAATTATATACAATACAGGCCTATACATGCAGAGACTCAAACACATTAAGACCTGATAATGGAGGTTGCCTCTTGGCAGGAATGTATAAGGTGAGGAGGAGGGAGATTTGCTTTTCACCATACATACCCATTTAATACTACTTGAATGTTCTCTCTGGTATATATTATGCTTTTATGAGGACAACTAAAAATAAAACAAGAACCCTTTAGTCTAGGGCTTTAGAGGGCAGCATCCCTGTGCACTGTCAAGCCCTCCCCCCAGGGAAAGAGCATCACAACACGCACCCCATTGGCTTCCCACTTGTTTTTGCCTTTCCTCCATCCCTGCAACTGTGATGGTAGTGTCCCACGTACAGGCACACAAAGGTGACTGAAGCCATACTGACAGCCTTCTGTAGCTCCTCTCCCTTCCCAGATGTGGCTGGGTCCCAGAAGGGTCTGGATCCCTCAAGAAGGACCCAAATCCCTGGGTACCCAGCCTAGACCAGGCCCCTGAGCCTGGGCTGCCACCCATAATCATTCACCACAGCTCTCTCACCCTCTGGCTGTGGATTGGGCAAGGCAAGGCAAACCTCTCTCCTCTTTCAGAACAGGATTCAATGATCCCTGCCTGCTCAGTCTCCCAGCTGGCAATGAACTTACAAAATAGACAGAAGCTTCTTCCCGTAACCCACCACCTCTTCCAGGCAGCCCTGGGGACCCTGTCTGGCCCAGTGCACAGTGTGGGCCTTAACCCCATACTGTTTCACGCCATGGACCAGACAGGCTGGGCTGGTTCCCTGGTGGGACTGGAAGTTCCAGCTCTGCTCAAACTGGCCTCTGCATCATCCCTCATTGTTATGTGCCAGTATAGCTGTGCTGCCTGTCTAACACAACTGCCTTTCTGACTGGTCAATGCCTATGTCGGCTGCTTAAGTATTGTGAATTCCTGCCTCCACCTGAACCTAAATCACGTCTGCCCTACTTCCTTCCTCTCAGCAGATTCACTGAGCACCTGCTACTCGGCAGACCTGCGTCAGACACTGACATATCCCACTCAGAAAACACATGTACGCTCAGAATACTCAGCTACATGTTATCCCTACTCTTCTATCCCTCCCAAGTCCCATCCATCTTTCAGGCTCCACTTTCCCAACCACCTTCTCCAGGAAACCAGTTGCTATTTATCTCTAGGCCACACTCACCCTTCCAGTGATAAATAACCCCTTGTTGCACTTACAATCACTTACGCCTCCTCTACTCTGTTTACAGTTTTGTCTTCCCAAGTCAACCCTCTAAGAAGCATATTTCCATATTTTTTTGAGTAGGTAGCATGTGCACAGGGTACAAAACCCAAACAATACAAGAACGTATACAATGCCTAAGTCTCTACCCCAACCAACCTCTCATTTAATTTCCTAGGTCTTCTCCCTCTCTCCTGCAGTAACCACCATGATCATCTTTCTAATGAATCCAAACTTATATTCCATGTGTAAACTCAATACAAACACGTGCATAGACCTTGATTCTAAGCAGCTCTTGCAATCCCCCTAAGGAGAGGGACCCTGTCATTCTTCTGTGGTCCCCCGAGTCCTTGGCCACAGGCACTTAATAAACCCTGGATTATGGCTATCAGAAGGATTGAGCGAGAAGGCAGGGATGGCTGGACAACACAGACAGGAGGTGGTAGAGAAAGGAACAGAGATGACAAAGGGACAAGCCAAAGACCTCAGAGGGTGACCAGGGTTAGAACTCACTATCCTGCAACACCCTGCCTCTCCTCCAAGCATCCAGAGCGCTCCCTAGGCCTCCTCTCCAGACCCCTCACTCACCTTCTTTGGAGAGAAGACGCCCACAGTTCCCCCATCCTCCCGGACAGCGACCCCCATCTCAGCCAGCAATGCTTCTCTGTGGGCAAAAATGAGGCAAACATCAAGTATTATCACTCTCCATGACCTCCTTTCCTGCAGGGTCCACCCTCCCTCCCCACACTCCCCCTACTTCTTCCAAGGCTCCAGCTGCCCTCCAAGCCCCAGCCCTTCACACCTTTCCATCCTCAGGGCTTCTGTCTTGCGTAGCTTTTCCTCCCACGTCTCATTCAGCTCAGCTATAATCTTCTCTGTCTCCTAAGGGCACAGAATGGCAAGGATTGGGACAATCTGAGAAATCTGAGACAGGCACCTACTTTGGGAGACCACTCTACTTCTAAAATTCCTTCTACCTCCTCAACCCTGACTGTGAAGTAAAATCCCAGGAGCCCCTGACATCACCCCCAGACCCTAGCAACTCCAGCTCCCCACCTGCAGCCTCTCCATGGCCTCCTCAGGCCCAATCTGGGGCTCAGCATTAGGGGAAAATGATGGCTCCAACTCCCCGTTATGTGCTATAGGGGACAACGGTGAAGCTGGAGCAGGGGGAGACAACACAGCAGGCAGAGCACCTCCAACACTCCCCTCTTCCACCTTCAGGCCTGAAGGAAAGGGAGAAAAGCACAAGAAGGAAGCTAAGGAAAGAGGGAAGTGACTGGAGACATACAGAAGGCAAGACTACACAGGGGACCAGTCTGTGAGGACTTCAGAAGACAACTGGTCAACCACCCACCAAGTCCTCCTACTGCAGCCTTGACAAATGGGCACCCGGTCCCTGCGTGTATCACAGGGATGGACAACTCATTATAAACAAGGCAGCCACTTCTTTCCATTGTTAGATGACTTACACTGGCCAAAAAGGTGTTAGCTATGTTGAGTTGAAATTGGCCCTGCATCCTACTCACTGTTCTGTCCTCTGGGATAAGAATTATACTGCTTTTTCTTCTGCGAGACAACCCTTCAAACATCAGAAGGCAAATGTCCTACCTACCTTATCCTTCTCTTCCGAAGAACCCCCTCATCCCTCTACCTGCCTCTCAGCACCCTGACTATCCCCAATGGGATCACCCCAGAGCCCATGCTCAACCCAGTCAACATGAATTATGTGGCTTCTCCCGTGGCCCAGTTCACATCAGTGAGACTGAGCTTTATGGTATATTTATTTTAAATACCATTCCACTGTCGACTGTCAGGTTTATGGTTCATGAGAACCCTGATGTTTTACAAAAATGTCTGTCAAAGCAGGTGCCCCAGCAGCCTCTCCTTGATGATTTATTGTTTAAATCATCAATAAATAAATGTGGGACATGCTGTTTATTCCTCCACCTGTCATTTTATTAATTCCAAGAAGCTGTTAAGGTCCCTCTGAATCCTGACCCTCCCGGGAGAATTAATCCCCCGTAGCTTTGTAACATGTGAAGATATAAGTCCCCTCTCCCTATCTGTGTCCACATCACTGAGCACATAAAGGGCTCTAGGACTGGGCAAAGGCAAGTGAGGAGGGATGGAGTGGGCCAAGGGGAACCCCTGAGCTACCCCTCCCCTGGAGCCCTACCTCCCAGAGCAGAGGCTGAGAGCCCCTGTGCCATCAGCAGTTCCCGCAGCCTGGCCACCTCCTCCTGCAGCTCTCTGATCAGCCGGGCATTAGGGTCCTCGTTGATGACAGCATTGCAGCGGATTTGCTTGGTGCGGTCGGCATACCTGGGTGGGAAGGGAGGAGCAAGACCGGTGAGGCCCAGGCACAGGGACCATTGGTCTACTGCCTATTTCCTTCCCTCCCTCTCAGGTTATAAGATATCATATCACAGCAGGGCTGGGGGTCTTCCCTGTCTCATGGGCAAGTACCTACTAGCCTCTAAACTCTGGGCACTTCCCATGCTGCCCCACCCCTGCCATGGCCAGAAGCCCCACCTGAGGGTGCTCAGAGTCTCCTCGTAATTGATGTCAGCAGGGCTCAAGGCTGCAATCATTGCTGTGCGTGAGTTCCCACCTATGAAAGGAGAGGAGAGAAAAGGACCCTTAACTGAGCTGGGTCCTAAGAAAAGTCAAATTGGGTCACAGGGTCAGGGGGCTTCAGGGCCCAGGCAGAGGTCTGAGAAGATCACATTTGAGGTAGGGGGAAGCTAAGAGTTGTGGAGCTAACCATGAAATCTGGTTGGAGGGAGATGAGGTCAGAGAGACATCAGATATCAGCAGGACAGTCACAGAACAGTGAGGAAGATGAAACACCTGTGGGTGTGACATCAGGGAGGGGCTGTGGATAGCCAGGTCAGTGAGGCCCTTGGCTTGGCAGGGAGGGTGTAGCCCTGATCTCAACATCAGGAAATCTTCAAATGTTGTTCCCTGGGTCTGAGGGAGAATCAGTAGGACAGTAGAAATTTGGGATTCTAGGGGTGGCAAAGGAATTCGTTAGATATATCAGAGGGGAATTTAGTGGGATAACAGAGTCAGCAAAGAGAGAAAGAAGGAGACCCTCACCCAAATTCTCCTTGAGCAGCCAGGTGAGCACAGAGTCCCTGTAAGGGATAAAATCCGACTTCCGCTTCTTTGATTGCTGGGGGATCGAAGGGGGTAGGGAGTCAAGGTGGGCTACCTCCCTTCACCCCACTTCCCAAGGCCCTTCTCTTCCCAGCCCCTGGGTCTTACCATATCCGCAAGTGCCGAGATCACCTTCCCTAGGGTAGTTAGGGACTTATTGATGTTAGCGCCTTCCTAGAAAGGGAATGGCAATATGGGGGTGGGATCCTCCTCTCCCAATGTAATGCATTTCCCCTTCCTCCCCTCTCCTCCCCAGTGGGAGTCCCAGGTTACAGTTGATAACCTCCGCACACAGCCCCCAGTCCTGCCCCACCCACCCCACTCCTCCCAAGCCCCCTCACCTTTAGGCGCATGCCCCGGGCCCCTGAGGAGTCAGCCCGCTCACTCCCTGCAAGGTCCACCAAACTGATCTTACTGACCTGGGGCCAAAGGAGAGAGGCAGGAGGTTACTGGGCTGAGTGGCAGATGGGGCAGACTAATGAGGGGAGCGCCCAGCAGGAACTTGGGAGTTGCTAAGGGCTGGAAAAAGCCAGGAGGGGGCAAGAGAACAGAGGAAAAAGAATATACAACAGTGAAGAGTTGGTGGCTCATTCATTTGTTCATTTATTCATTTACAAATACGGGTCTACTTCATGCAAGGACAAGGGACACACAGTGGGATATAAGCCCCGCTCTGAGAAATCCAGCAGGAAGGACAAAATAGCAAACGAAGGACTGTAACACCCAGATCTAATGGGCAAGCAGAGGGTCTAATGGAAGTCTCAAAGAGACATTCAACCTAGTATGAGCAGGGAGCACCCTTCATGTGGTGAAGGGGCTTGGTGAAGGCCCAAGCCCCTTCACCACATCCCTGTCCCTGTTACCAAGGGAGGGTGGTGGCGGCGATGAAGGGGCATCCCACCTTCTCTGAGTCTAGCCCAGTGAGCTGGTCATGGCAGCGCTGTGTGAAGACAATGGTAAAGACAGCATGGGAACGGCTACTGGTCTCATTCATATTGGTGGCAGCCACGGTCCTGGGGGCAGGGCACAGGGAGAAGTCACTGGATCCTGCCTCCCACCTTCCCAGCTCTCCTCCTTTCCCCTCCACTCCTTCAGCCAGCCTCACCGAGCCTTATTTCCACAGTCCATAAGGTCAGCAATGTCTGCATAGGAGGTCACAGCCAATTTAGACAGGTCTTGCACATAAGGGCCCAGGATGGGATGTTCCCGAACCCGCAGAGAACCCCGACTCTTAGGGTTTAAGAGGTCTCGTACCCGCTCACAATAAATCTCCATATAGCTCACCTGAGTGGGAAAAGCAAATAAGGAACAAAGCTAGCAATAATACCATGAAATTTAACTTAAACTCACTGGACACATTATGGGCAATCACAGCTAATGTATACCTGGCACAGCTAAGGGCTTGCATATGCTAGCTTACTGACCCTCCCAACAACTCTAGGAGGTATGTCATTAGCATTTCACAGATTCACATACTCAGGAGTTGAAGGATGGAATCACAGCCCAAAGTTACAAATAATAACTGGCAAAGCCAGGATTAGATTCTAGGCTGTCTGGCTGGAGAGACTGCAGTCAGCCTTAAAGGCTCTGCTCTCCTGCCTCCCTTGGCTAGTGACACTGGACTCCGGTCCCGGCTTCCCACCAGACCTGGGCTTACCTCCACAGAATAGGATAGCTGTGCGCTCTGATTCTCATTAACACGAGAGAAAAGGTCCTCACAAAGCTGAAGGGGGACACAGAGAAGTTCCTGTTCAGGGCATGCTTATAGCACCTAGTTCCAGGTCTATCCCACGTGGCCCCATTTAGCCCTTACCACAGCCCTGAGGGAGGGGCCATTACCATTTTACAGATGGGAAAACAACCCCAAAGAGGTTCCCACATGCCTAGAATTGCAGGCTAATATTCAGGAAGCCAGCATGCAAACCCAGGTATTGTAACTCCCAAGGAGACTATGGTGCACTACCAGAGAGAGTTATGGTTAATTCTGTTATCCCCAACCAGCCTTTTCTGGTGTTAACACCTTGCCCATAGTACCCAAGCCTGTAAGATAACTACACTCCCAAATAATTTATGGAAAAAAAGTAAAACAGTAACATAGTGGTAAAACTGGTCCTCAAACCAAAGGCTCACTGATGCCAAGGCCTTGCCTCTCCCACTGAGCCTCACTGTCTCTGGTAGGGCAAAAACCCTCTCCCCAAAGGACTGTGGTTGTCCAGGCTACAGTCAACCCCTATCTCCTCTCACATTCCCTGTCACTAACGGCGTTAGAGAACCAGGTCTCTGACCCATAATCCTTAGAACCCTGTCTTTCTTCCCTTACGGGCAGCTAAAGTTGTCCCTGCCATGGCTGCCTGGCCAGGTCTCAAGCACATACCTGGGGCACAATGCCCTGCTGCCCTGGCTCTTGCCGCCCCATCATAGTGTAGGATTTCCCAGCCCCCGTCTGCCCGTAGGCGAAGATGCACACGTTGTAGCCTTCAAAGGCATGGAGCAGCATCTCCTCTCCAATGTCCCGATACACTTGTTGCTGAGATGCAAACTGAGGGTCCTCGACCTAAATCAAAGGGCAGCAGAAAAAGAGTAGGAACCCTGGGTTATTCTGTCCTTAGTGTCTACATCCCAGGAGTCTTGCCCATTACTAATGACTGCCTGAAATAACTGTGTGCCCCCTCTCTTGGTGCCCTTCACTGTTAGTCATCTTTGTTGATCCTCTCCAGTCCCCAATGTGGTCCCAATCACCCAGGGGCTATAGTCCTTCCAGTCCAGTCCCAGTCAATCCCTTGGCAGTCCTATTTCACAGCAGTGCTCCCTCCCCAGTACCCAAATCCCCTGTCCCTCATTCCCTAGCTCCTTCCCCAGCCAAACAATCTCACCGAAGTGTGTGACCAGTAGGAATAGTCGAAGGTGAAGCTTTTGGGTGCATCTTTGCTCTGCTTGGGATTGATGATGGCTGAGGGGGCAGGAGAAGGCAAAGGAGGGAAAACCAAGGTCAGCACTCCCAGCCTCCAACCACACCCCCCACCAGCCCCTAGAATCTAGGCATCCCACTCTCCACCTCTGTCCTAGCTCATCTCTCCCCTTTAATACTCTCCACCCCCTCCAGCCACCAAAGCTAATTTTGGCTTCCTAGGACCCGCCCCCAGTGAGCTGCCTCCCTGGATTGGGCAATGGAGGGCTCTAGGCCAACATTCCCCCTCCCAGGGACTAGGAACATGGAAAGGCCAGCCTGCCCCTGCCCCTGCCCCAGCCCCCACCCATACAACTAGCACCTGCTCTGTGCCCAGTACAGCCCTCCTCCAGATCGGCCCAGCAGGACTGGCCTGCGTGGTGGGCCTGGCCTTCCCCGCCTGTGCCAGCCAGGCCCTAGGGACTCACTCACAGGTGGTGTTGCCCTGCATGCTGACCACACACTTGGCATCCTGACTGGTCTCACGGGCATTGAAGGGCCGAACCCTCACTGCCACTTTCACTGAAGCACCAGCCATGGCTCCAGACACTCCTACCCTCCTCAGCTGAAGGACAGAGAAAGAAGGGGTAGTCAGAGCCACTGGGGGCACCCAGACATTGCCTCCCAGCTTCTCCTTCGAACCAGTCTCTCCACCCTCCCCCAGCAGCTACACACTACCTCAAGGACCCCGTTGTTGCTCCTCTGGCCTTCCTCCCAAATATCCCTGTCTTGAGGGACTCCTATTCCTGCCTCTCTCCTGTGCCATTATCCCAGCTTGCAGGGCCTGGGCCATCACCCCAGAGTTACCTGGCGTCCTGACCCCAGACCAGGGGGGCTGTATCAGTTCTGGCTGCCACCGGCCCTCGTAGGGGGAGCCCCATCCTACACTTGGGGCCTGGCCACACCAGCTGGGGCTGTGGGGGAAACCCTGGTTGTAGGGGAAGAGTGGTTAAGAGGCACCTGTGACTCCAGAGATCTGTTTGGGGTTCCGAGGTTAGAGGGCAAAGGGTGAGGGGAAAATGTTAGGAAAGGAGAGCTACCCCTCTGAAGTAGCTGAATCCAATGTGAATCCAAGGGCAGGAGTAGTGATATTTTTATTCCTCGTCACTCACAAGTGTACTGGCCGTTCAGACAGAGGAGAGAGAGCAAGGCTGGACAGAGGGCAATTCAAAGAGAGGAACACATGGGCAGAGAGACTGAAGGTGGCGGGAAGGGGGAAAGGAGGATCAGAAAGTCCCAGACACCAAGAAAATGAGAAAAATGAGACAAACGACAAGATTGAGGTCATGCAATGAAGGAAAGAATGGGAAGAGAGAAGGTAGAAGAGACAGACAACATCAAACACAGGGATAGTAAACAGGCAGGGAGGGGAGCTCTGGGGCCAAAGCACAAACTGAGGGCCCAGAAGAGAGATGAGACAAAAGAAAACCCCAAACACAAAACCTGCCCTAAAAGCCCCCCACAGGGTCAGCATGGCAGAAGTAGAACCCAGTTCCCACCTAGGGCCCATGCTCTCCACACAGGAAGCAGGAACTGCTGATGGGCAAAGTCCAGGGACTAGAGATGCAGCCCAGGACTGGGATCCACAAGACCTGCTTTGTGGGCCCAAACCCCTTGCCCAGCCCCCAACACTTCCTCTCCAGGATCCAGGACAATGAGCAGGGGAGGGTGGAGTCATCCTGTCTCCATTATACCAACCCCCAGGGCTCCGAGGTTGAAAGACCCAGAATACCTGTGTTTTGGAGAGTGGGAAGAGAGAGGGTCTCCTTAAAAGAGAGGAGGAGGAAAAGGAAGCAGGCAGGTCCTAGCCCCAGCCTGGGGCTAGTGCTATGGCGTCCAGTGCCCTGGGGAAGGTGCCAGGCTGGAGTCTTGGAATGTGGGTGATCGGGTGCCCACACCCTAGGAGGAGAGGCTGAGCAGCCCACGCCCACAGACAGCAGGGTGGAGGACTATGGAGAAGGATAGGGGATGCTGGGTCCCCTACTGTGACCCCAAAGGACCCCAAACGTCTATCATGTTGGGCCTCACCTCACCAGCCTTTCTGGGCAGAGTATGGGAGACGTGAGGGGGCTGATCTGTCCCAGGGCAAGGAGTAGCTGAAATCACAGCAGGTGGCCCAGGAAAAACAACCCTGACCCCAATCCAGACCCTGACCAAGGGAGGAAGGACACTGGTGGGGACACACGATGCTGACGGTGTGGTCGCTAATGGGACAGGGAATAGGGTGGCGTGGCTGGGGGACAGTGGAGTAAAGGAACGCGAATGGTGGGGGAGTTACAGGATCCGGCCCATGTAACAGCAAAGGAGCAGTGGGATACAGGCTGGGGCGAAGCCAGACGACCGACCCGAAAGGAGGGTCTTGGGCCACCTGCACCTTTCCGAACGAGTTATCAAAAAGGCCTCCGCCCCTCTGGACGGCCATGCGGACCCCATCCTCCTGTCCAGCCGACCGACAGCCGCCCGGGGCCTGGCACCTCTCGGCTCCTCAGCGGGACAAATAGCACATGATCCTGGCTCTCAAGCCTACACTGCCCCGCCGGGGCAAGCAAACCGGACCCCTCTCCCCACCCCCCAACCAGGCACATTCCTCCGCGGGCGTCCCCTCCCTCCCCCCTTCACCCAGTTCTTACCTCGTCCCGGCTGGGCTCCCGGGGCAGCTCCGCGGAGTGCAAAGGGACAAACTTTCCGGGAAGCGTCGAGACACTGGTGTGGGGGAGATAGGGGCCAGTTACGGGGCTGCCCTTGCCCCTCGCCGGGTCCCCGGGCGGCGGGCGACCAACTTGCGCCCGGGGGCGGCAGCAGTAGCGGCGCCAGCGGCCGGCGCCCGCCCGGGCAGCGCGAGCTGGGCGGGAACGAGGGGCGGGGGACGGGCGGGCGCGCGCGCGCGGACAGGCGGGCGCGCGCCGGCCAGAGAGGGGCCGGAGCGACCCAGGCTACTCTTGTTAAAGGGGCAATGCTCCCGGATTGTGGGGCCCACCGAGCGGGACGCGGGAACCGAGATAGGGACGCCAAAGGCAGAAGTACGCCGCGAGATGGCAGGGCTGCACGAGCCTGAGGAGCAGAGAAAGGTGAGAGCACACCTTGGAGGGTACCCAAGCCCCGGACCCGCGCACGTCGCCGCCGTCGGAGGCGCGCCCAGGGGCGGAGCCTCCCGCCGGGCCCCGCCCAGGAGGCGGCTCCGCTCAGGCCCCTCCCCCAGGCGCGACGCCGGCCGGCTACTCCCGCGGCTCCCGGCGCAGCTTCCCTCCTCCTCCCCGCCAGGCCCATAGTTCTAGAATTCGACGCGCAGCCGCCTCAGGTGCTGGGGCCAAGTTCGGTCGTCGGTGGCGCAGCCAATGGGACGCTCCGTGTCCTCCTGGCCCTCAAGTTCAGCAGTCTCGGCAGCCTGGGCCGCTGCCTCAGGCCCAAACGACCTCCTCAGGCCCGGTGTCCTCTGAGGCCCAGGCCACCCCTCCCGACGCGGCCTGGGCCCAGACTGCCCCTTCGGGCTCGGGCCGGCAGCCAGAGGGACTTCTCAGGCCTCCAATTATGCAGGCCACGCCCTAGTCCACCTGCCCAGGGTTTCTTAGCCGCCCTTTCAGGCCCAAGCCACAGCCTCGGGCCTGGGCTTCCCTCCGGCTGAGCCGGACCACCATCGCCACCACCCCAGGTGCCTCCTCAGCCCCACCTGCCATCAGCGTGGGCTGCCCCCCTAGGGCCATGGCTTCCCCTAGCTCAGCTGTGGAGGAGCCTGTCTGACTTCCTTAAGCTCCGTCCTAGACCCTAGATCTAGGTCACCCAGTTAGGTCCAACTGCCCGAGGTGTCATTGTCCCTCAGTCCACAACTGCCCCCTGAGCTCTTCTTGAGCCTCTTCTGGCCCCCAAGACTTCCATTGACAGCCCAATCCTCCCCCTCTGCCACCTCAGACCCAATTACTCCTCTCTGCTCACCTAACTGCTTTCTCAGCTCATCTTACAACTAGTTCACAGCTAACAGTTTCCAATTTGCTTTCTCTGTCCTTTGTGCAACCTACAAGCACTTTCCTAACTCATCTGGTATTCTTTTTCTTTTTCTGAAAGAGTCTCACTCTGTCGTCTGTGGCGTCATAGCTCACAGAAACCTCAAATTCTTGGGCTCAAGCAATTCTGCCTCAGCCTCCCAAGTAGCTGGGACTACAGGTGCCCGCCACAATGCACGGCTATTTTTTTCCCCCAGTGGTAAGATAGGATTTTATTAGTCACAAAGGAATGCAGAAGGAGTAAAAAGCACCAGAACTTCTGGCAAAAGTGAAGAACCAAGTTGGAAGCCCCTCCTGCCTGGCTATTTTTAGAGATGGAGTCTAGCTCTGGCTCAGGCTGGTCTCTGACCTGAGCTCAAGCAATCCACCTGCCTCCCGGTGTGAGCCACCACACCTAACCATCTAGTATTCTTAATCGCCTTTTCTGCCCTACCTAGCTGCCTCTCAGGTCATCTTTGGCTGTCCCCAATTCTGGTTTTGTGTAGCTGACCTGCTCACCTTTTGTTTTAGTTTTTGTTATTGTTTTTTTTTTCTTTTCATTTTTTAATATATTTTTTTTCTTTAGAGACAGGGTCTCATCTCACTCTGTCACCCAGGCTGGAATGCTGTGGTAATGTCATAGCTCACAGCAACCTCAAACCCTTGGGGTCAAGCAATCCCTCTGCCTCAGTCTTCTGAGAGCTGGGACTACAGGCGCCCAGCATGTCCAGCACCTTCTTATCTTGTAAACATTCCCAACTGTGCCTTCCTTTCTTTTTGTGTTACCAATTAACCAACCACTCTTCCCACACTCAACTTTCACTAACCACTCATACCTGATTCATTTACCAATGCTCAATTCTGCCACTTCTCTAACTTTCCCCTACTACTACCCCTCCAACCCCAGCCAAATGCCTCTGGTCCATCCAGTCTCCACCTGTCATCCTTTTTCATTTTATCATACCTTATTGCCAATTAAGTTGCTTAACTGCCATCTGTAAACTTCACTTACTCTATACATTTGACTTCAGAAAATTCACTTTCCTGTTTACTTTTTACCACATTCACCTTTCCTGTGCTCACCATCTTCAACCTGGATGTTCAAATAACAGTTCAGCACTAGACATAAATTTTAAGCTCTTTGCTTTTTCAAGATCCGCACATTCTCTTTCCAGTCTATAAAACTGCTGCTCGTCTCATTCCTATAGCCATTGCATGAATGAATGATTCATTTTCCTTTATTCTCCCAGCACCAAAAAGGAGACAATCTAGCTACCCAGCTCAGTCCAGTTATGCAGGTACACGAAGATGAAGATAACCTCATACCCTTTGCCAAGTGAGTCTTTCCCACTGGGTGAGGAGAATGGAGATGGGATGGAGAGAAGATTACATGCCTGGATCCTTCCCTAAAAGGATTAGGAAATAAGGAACAGGAAGCTCAATGCCTCATCTCAGGGGATTGATGATTCATTAATTTATTCAACAAATAGTTTTTGACTGGGTGCGGTGGTTCACACCTGTAATACTAACACTCTGGGAAGCCAAGGCAGGTGGATTGCTTGAGCTCAGAAGTTCAAGACCCGCCTCAGCAAGAACAAGACCCCATCTCTAGTAAAATTAGAAAAACTGTCTGGATGCAGTAGCTCACGCCAGTAATCTTAGCATTCTGGGAAGCCAAGGTGGGTGGATGGTTGGGCTTACAAGTTTGAGACCCCCATCTCTACTAAAAAGTAGAAAGACTGAGTCAAGAGGATCACAGGAGCCCAAGTTGGAGGTTGCTGTGAGCTATGATGCTACCCAGGGCGACAGCTTGAGACTCTGTCTGAAAAAAATAAAGTAGAAAAAAACTAGCCCAGCTGGGCTCAGTGAGTAGGGCGCGAGTAGGGCACTGGCCCCATATACCGCGGATGGTGTGTTCAAACCCGGTTCCGGGCAAACTGCTACAAAAAATAGCCAGGTGTTGTGGTGGGCGCCTGTAGTCCCAGCTACTGGGAGACTGAGGCAAGAGAATCCCCTAAAAGCAAGAGCTGGAGGTTGTTGTTAGCTGTGATGGCACAGTACTCTACAGAGGGCGACAGAGTAAAACTCTGTCTCTAAAAAAAATAAATAAATAAATAAACCTAGCCCAGCATTGTGGTGGGCACTTGTAGTCCCAGCTATGCAGGAGGCTGAAACAAGATCTCTTGAGCCCAAGAGTTTGAGGTTTATGTGAGCTATGACTCCACAGGTGACAGAATGAGACTGTCTCAAAATAAGTAAATAAAATAAAATTGAAGAAAATAGTTTTTGAACACTATAGTACAATGTTCCAGGCACTATATCAGACACTGGTAATTCAATAATTAGTAAGACAAGGGTCCTGCTTCTGGGTTTTTTTTTTTTAATTTTTTAATTTTAATTTTTAATTTTATTTTTTGAGACAGAGTCTTATTTTGTTACCCTTGGTAGAGTGCCATAGCGTCATAGCTCACAGCAACCTGGAATTCTCAGGCTCACGAGATCCTCTTGCCTCATCTTCCCTAGTAGTTGGCTGGGACCACAGGTGCCTGCCACAATGCCTGGCTATTTTTAGAGATGAGGTTTGGCTCTAGCTCAGCCTGGTCTCAAACTCCTGAGCTCAGGCAATCCACCTGCCTCTGCCTCCCAGAATGCTAGGATTACAGGCATGAGCCACTATGCCCAGCTTTTCATAGGACTTATATCCTGAGTGGGGAAAGGATGCATAATATATAAATAAATAAATATAATTTCAGCTAGAGATGAGCATCGTTAAAAAATAAGGAGTATAAAATAATGGAAAAATAAATGTCTTGAGGAACACAAGGTTAAATATCGTGATTGTGGAAGACTATTCTGGGGAGACTGAAAAATGAGGAGAACCGGGGGAGAAGGAATGGTAGGTGAAAAAAGAAAAAAAAAATCTCCAAGAAGGAAATAAGCTTGGTATGTACTGGAAAGAACAGGAAACAGGCCAGTGTAACTGAAACTTAGTGTTCAGGGAAAGCAGATATTAAAGTCAGGGTTAGGTGGAGGCCAGATCATGCAGGACCTCATGTACCATCAAGAAGAGTTTGGATTTTATTCTAACTATAGTAGAAATCAGTGGAAGGTTTTAAGCAAATGAATGACATGAGCAGCCTTTTTCTTCAACTTTTTTATTAGGGGGATTTTTTTTTTTTTTAATTGAGACAGAGTCTCACTTTGTCACCCTCAGTAGAGTGTCATGGTATCATAGCTCATAGCAACTTCAAATTCCTGGGCTTAAGTGATTCTCTTGCCTCAGCCTCCCTAGTAGTTGGAGCTACAGGTGCCTGCCACAACGCCCAGCAAATTTTTTTTTTGTTTGTTTAGCAGGCCCAGGCCTGGTTCGAACACACCAGCCTTGGAGCATGTGGCCGGCGCCCTAACCACTGAGCTATAGGCTCACAGCCTATTATGGGGATTTTCAAACAAATAAAGTAGAGAAAATAGTATCATAAACCCAATGTACCATTTTCAGTCAACTTCAAGAATTATCATTATATGTATAGTCTTCTCAGCTCTACATCCATCCCATCCACCCCCTACTTCCCAAATCATTTTGAGTATATCTCAGATCTTATATCATTTCACATGATCATGTTTTAAAAGATTACTCATACTGCTCTGTGCAGAACAGATTGTTGGGGGATGATAATGGAAGCAGGGAGAGGAGACCAGTGCAATAGTTTGGGAAGCGGAAGATGATCAGGAATTTGGTGGGGGTTGGGGGGTAGAAATGGTGAGGAGTGGTCAAATTCAGACATGCAGTTTTTAAAATGTAGAACTGACAGGATTTGCTGATGTGTTAGATGTGGGAGGTGATGGAAAGTGACACATAACATGTTTTTGGACCTAGCAAGTGGACATTTGGGATGCCTTTCAAAAAGGGAGGAAGGCTGAGGAAATGTTGAGTGGTGCCCATGAGAAACCAAATCTAGAAATACTGATTTGGGTGTTGTCAGCACATTGACAGTATTTAAAGTCATGGGTCTGGGTGGAGAGGTAGAGAAGATAAAAGGCCCCAGGCCTAAACCCTAGGACACCTTACTTCTTAAGAGATCAGGACAGTAGTCATCCAGTCTGTAGGCTTTGGGAGTGAGGAGCACTATTCTCAAACAGTTCTGCACACTTCTTCCTATTTACAAATATACCGTATATACTCGAGTATAAGCCGTTTTTTCAGCACAAAATTTGTGCTGAAAAACCCGAACTCGGCACAATTTTTGTGCCGAAAAAAACTCGGCTTATACTCGAGTATATAGGGTATTATTCTTTCTGAGATAGGAGACAAAACATAGGGGTAAACAGGTTTTCTCTCCTGGATCCTTGCATTGACCTAAAGGAACCCTGTCTTATATTATGTAAGTAGCCAAGGCCTTCCTTTTCAACAGTTCTGCTTGCTAAATATTACATTCTCTGGTTATAAGGTATAGGAACTTCAGATTGAGCGAGACCTGAGGTTTGAACAATAGCCAGGCTCCACCAATGTCCTTTCAAATCAAAGACCTCACCACTCTCCTTAGCTAAACTGGTTAAGAGAGGACATGGCCTGATGGAACCTGGGTAGCCGGTCTCATGGAAAAATGGGCACCTGAACCCACTGGCCTTGGGTTGAGTAGATGCCATAAGAAAACGGCCAGACCCCAGCATACTTTGTCCTCTCCTCAGGTGTTCCAGGGTGGTCAGCCGATCTCTATCCCCAGCCTTGCCTTCCCAGAGCCCCAGACCAATGGCCCAGCGTTATGGATCTGTCTTCTGGGAGAGCCTTAGTCAAAGGCCCTGGTAAGTAGTAAAGGAGAAAATGGAAACTAACTGGGAAACTAACTTATTATGCAGCAACAGATAACTAATACATAAATAAACACTGCCACTTCTAATTAAGTTTAGTGCAATTAAGAAATAAATCAAGATGGGGTGGCGCCTGTGGCTCAGTGAGTAGGTTGCCAGCCCCATATACTGAGGGTGGCGGGTTCAGGCCCTGCCCCAGCCAAACTGCAACAAAAAAATAGCCGGGTCTTGTGGCGGGTGCCTGTAGTCCCAGCTGCTCAGGAGGCTGAGGCAAGAGAATCGCCTAAGCCCAAGAGCTGGAGGTTGCTGTGAGCCGTGTGACATCATGGCACTCTACCGAGGGCGGTAAAGTGAGACTCTGAAAAAAAAAAAAGAAAGAAAGAAATCAAGATGATGTGGAAGCAAGTGGTGGGGGAAGGGGTGATAAGGGGTGGGAAAATGAGGGTGTACAATTTTTAACTCCCATAAATCTTTATACCAATAAGCCCTAATCTAGGGATAATTTCCCACTGGCTGTGGACACTATAGTTCCAGATGCCACAGGTTGGGAGAAGTCATTAGAGAAACAATATGGATGGGGATGTCCCCTCTGTACTTAGCTCCTTTTTTTGTGCTTCACAGCCCTACCTGGAAAGAGGAAAAGTCCATTCCATCCATGCTGGTATGACAGTCTCTACCCTTCCATACTTCTCTGTTAAAATTGCATCCTCTGCCATCCTGTTTCCAGCTCTCCTTAGTACCTGTTCCCTCTGGTGTTCCCCAACCAATGCACTGACCAGGCTCTCCCTTCTATGAATCAATAATTATGTTTTTCTGATCACAGCTGGGTTTCTTTTTTGAGGCATAGTCTCACTTTATTGCCCCCGGTAGAGTGTCATGGCATCACAGCTCACAGCAACCTCAAACTCTTGGGCTTCTTAAGTGATTCTCTTGCCCTCAGCCTCCCAAGTAGCTGGGACCATAGGCACCTGCCACAATGGCTGGTCTCCAAACCTGTGGGTTCAGGCAAGCCACTGGCCTCAGCCTCCCAGAGTGCTAGGATTACAGGTGTGAGCCACCGCCCAGCCTTACAGCTATGCTAGGTTTCTTAACATCCCTGACTTCCCTAGTTCATTCAGGTTCCCCTGAGAGACCCAGTTCTTCTAGCTCCTTTCCCCCATTCTCTGGCACAGAGAGCCACTGGTTTCTCCCTGCCTGGCCTACACTCTCCTGAGGGTCTTCCACCACCTGAGATACTTTGCAGAAGAAAGAGAAAGAGGCCACATTCAGAGGGAATGCAGCAAGGACCTGGGGGCATCCCTGCCCGGGTGAGGGCTGTCACTTATCACCTAGAAGACTTAAGGAGGCGCCAGAGAACCATTGATGAGTAAGCAGGGCCCACATCTGGGTTCTGGAAGCCGGGCAGAGTTTGGGGGCAGGATGGTTTGAGCTAAGGAAAAGGCTGAGAGCTTTGAGGGAATTAGGAGGTTGTTTGGGAAGGAGTATGGGCAGGGTGTGATTGAAAAAGAATTTCTATAATATGGAAAGGAGGAAGGAAATGAGGGATAGAGGATGAGCCACATAAGCTGGAAGGAGTGGAAAGTGAGTCACTGAAGACAGGAAAGCACACCATAGAACTAGAGGACACTGGGGAGCTAAGGATCATCTCTGAGTCCCTGGAATGAAAATACTTCAATCTGGGCAGTGCCTGTGGCTCAAAGGACTAGCGCGCCAGCTCCATATGCCAGAGGTGGCAGGTTCAAACCCAGCCCTGGCCAAAAACTACAAAAAAAAAAAAAAAAAAAAACTCTTAAGAAAATACTTCAATCTGAGAAGAGCAGAAAAATTGGGAGTGCAGAGTTGGAGGTCAAATGACAATATCTTTGGGTTTTACCAGGAAGTATTTCAAAACTAAAGAATGGAGAGACTCCAGACACCTCTCTCTCCTAAGCCTATCTCCCTCCACAGACTTAAGAAGGCCCAGTGGGGCGGCTCTGTGGCTGCATTTGAGCCTCTGGTGCTTGCTGAAGAGGGCTGTGGATTCTCCAGCACCACTGAATACCATGATCTGGAAGGAGAGAGGGCAACCTATCCACAGGAAGAGGGCCATTTGCTCACTCCTGGGAGGGCCCAGGTATGATTGGAGAGGAACGTGGTGGAACAGTGGAGGGTGATATGGATCCCTGGTCTTGCATGGAGACAGTGGTAGCTGAGAGCCAGGTTGGATAGCTGAATTTGGAAGGAACAAAAATAAAGTAGGTGATGGCTTGGCACCTGTAGCTCAATACACCAGGGCTGGTGGGTCCGACCCTGGTCCCAGTCTGCTAAACAATGATAACTACAATTAAAAAAAAAAAAAAAATAGGGCAGTGCCTGTGGCTCAAAGGAGTAGGGCACGGGCCCCATATACTGGAGGTGAAGGGTTCAAACCCAGCCCCGGTCAAAAACTGCAAAAAAAAAAAAAAAAAGCGGAGCCTTGTGGCAGGCACCTGCAGTCCCAGCTACTTGGAAGGCTGAGGCAAGAGAACTGCTTAAGCCCAAGAGTTTGAGGTTGCTGTGAGCTGTGATACCACAGCACTTTACCAAGAGTGATATAATAAGACCATGTCAATAACTAAGTAAATAAATAAATACATATACATACATACATACAAACAAACATACGTAAATAAAGTAGGCGAGAGCCAAAGACTAGGGCTTTGGAACTAGGAAATCTGGAGAAAGACCTAGTTTTGCCTTTCTTTTTCCGTTTCTTTTATCTTTCCAGCTGCTTTGGTCTCCCTGGAGTCCCCTGAGCCAGGAGGCTTGCCCCTCCACAGGGCTGCACTCGCTGGCCTCCTTCAGCACTGTCACAGTCAGTAGGAACCCCCTTTACAATGCCTGGGGGACAGAGCTGGCGTCTGAGGAGTAAGGAGAGAACAGCTGCGCCCAGATGCTGGTGGTCCCTTAGAGACCAAAAACTAGTCCCATCAGTAGAATAGCCCCCATGGCTGACTTGAAGGCACTTTCCTCAGCTCCTGCAACTGCCTTTCTTATCCTCCGAAGTAGGCACTAACAGCCCCTCCCTGGACCCCCATCTCAACCACCCCTTTCCCAGGAGCTCACCAAGTTCTGTTTTCTTTAGGCCCAATGCTAACCTTGTGTTTTGTTGTGTAATTAAAAAGCAAGCAAGTGGAGCCTGGAATTGCCTTTCTCAGTGTGAAGCAGGGGTGGAGAGGCTAATGGGGAAAGAGGGCTCTTTTCACCTGCTGGAGGGTCCAGCTACTATGAGGCCGGGCTGGGTCACCCCCAAATTCAAGGAGGCTTGTCCGAGACGAAGAGGAGTCCTACCCTCACCCTCTCCCAGTACAGATTTCCCGGCCCATTCTCCCGAACCGAAAGTCAAGTCAATCCGCCAATCTTCCGCCTCCGAGACCCGGAATCCTGCCCCTCGGCGCAGTTGCCCCTTGGGGACTTCCTAGCAGTCTGTTCCTCGGTCTGGTTCGGGGGCCTGGAAGCCGAGTCCCTCCGCCCAGCGCCCCACCCAGAACCCCACGTGCGCTGTCCACAGGTTCGCTTCGCGACCCCCATCCCCTTAATTGGGAGGCCCCGCCCCGTGCGCAGTGACGTCGTACGCTGCTGTCAGCCGGAGGTGGGGGGGGTCGGTGTGGGGTAGAATGGCCGCTGCCGCCGTCACCCGCGGGACCCCGGGAGGTAAGAGCCAGGGCATTTTGCCCTCCTCTCCGCCCCCGCGCCAGGGGGCGCAGCTCCACCAAGTCCGGAACTGGAGCGCTGCGCCGCCGACCCCCGTCCCTCCTCCCTGTTCTCTCCCAGCCCCCGCTTCGGTCCTCCTCCCCCGCGCCAGGGGGCGCCGCTCCGCACAGGGACCCCTGCACCCCGCACCCGCACTGTTCCTCGCCCGCCGCGCGCCCGCGGACTTTGCTCCGCGGCTTTTCCAGAACATCCCTCTGTGTAGACGGGATCTTCCCACCTCTGAGGTTCTCCGGGGACCACCACCCCTCCGTGAGGGATATCCCGAGCTCCAGGCGTCCGAGTCCTGCGCCGCCCCCGGGCCTGCAGCCCAGGACCCGCTCCTGCTCCGCATCCTGGCTGGCTGCCTGGCCGGGACTGCGCACCTGCGCCCTGGAGTGGAGTCCTTACCCCAACCCCAGCTTTACTGCACACAGCCGAGCCCGGACGGGCTTCCTCCCCCTCTCCATCTCGGACACCTGGTGGAGCCCGGGCTGAGAGCCTCCTCCAGCTCCCATCTGTTCCCCGCAGGAGGGCGGGGCTCAAGCTGGAGCCAGAGCGGTAGATGGGGTAGGGTAGGCCTGGAGGCCAGGGGAGGCAGAGGCGACTGGAGATAGAGGGTTGTCAGCCTCAGGGTGGAGGACGGGTTGTCCTGAAGGTGTGAACCTAGGTCCTGGGTGTCTACCCCAGATTGTACCAGGCCCTATCTAAACTGGAAGAGGGAATGGGTTAGGATCAGCTATCAGATATGCCCTTCCCCTTGGAAAAATCAAATAGAGAAGAAACTCAGGGTGTGTCTTCTAAGGCCTAGCTTTCCACCCGGTCTTAGAATCTCCTGCCCTCCCCCCAGCATCGAGACTGTCTTGCCAAACAATCCTCCAGGGACAGGATGCCCTGAGTCCCAGCCTCCAGAACCTGACCCAACCATAGCCCCAGCCACAGCAAGAGCCCAAGCTTTAGGGCCTCTGAGGCTCCAGCCCCGTAGCTTTTCCCCTCCCCCACCCCAGCCTGTTTCTTCCTGCTCACTATGTTCTGTCTCCCCACTCCTGTTGGCTCTGCTGCTGTGTATGGGTTCTCCCTCACTTCTGTTCTCTGGTTCTACTGTCATGTCATGGTCAAGCCCCTTCCTCTCTTTCCTCATCTTTTCCAGTTATCACAACCCAGGTTTTTACTCCTCCCCTGCCTCATATCTCATCCTGAATTAATGTGGGAGCTTCTGCCATAACCTTGTTCTCTTCCTTCCCAGCACAGACTCCCCCTCCCCCCGGCCCCTCAGGCCGGGGGTGAACTTGCCCCCTGGATCCCTCATCATGAATAGCAAGGATACCACTGAGGTTGCTGGTGAGTTCACAAACCAGGTTACCAATTTGGGCATGGCCTTTTGTTCTGCCATGCTGTGGTGGCCCTCTAAGTTTTGGATTGCCTGCTCTCCTTATCATGGCATTGGTTTTCCCCAGTGCTCTGGATTCCCTTCAGCCCTTTCCCCCCTAGGCTATCTATCACTTGGATGCCAGGAGTAGGGTAGATAACACATTAAGCCCTCTCTTCTAATTCCCTCTAGAGAACAACCACCACCTGAAGATCTTTCTCCCCAAGAAGCTGCTTGAGTGTCTTCCTCGCTGCCCACTGCTGCCTCCAGAGCGGCTACGGTGGAATACAAATGAGGTTTTCTAGGGATCTGGGGGATTAGGACCCAGCAAGGCCTCATGGGTTGGAGGTGGTTGGGTGGGGGGTCTTTCTGTGTCTCTTAATACTCTTTAAGCACAGAACACTATTCTATGCTCTTTGGAGATGACAGATGAAGTATAAAATCATAGATCCTGCAGGAGCCTGCTTCTCCTTAGCATACCCTCCTGGGTAAAAACAATGGCTACTACCTATAAAGAATGTCTTATATATTAGGCACTATACTAAGCACTTGCTCTGCCATATCTTATTTAATCCTCTAAGGACACTATAGAACAGATCCTGTTATTACTCCCATGTTATTGATGAGGAAACCAGTTTACCTCATGCGGACTATTATCTACCTCACTCCAGAGCCCCTGCCTTTAACCACCACTGATACTGGCTCCTTGTAGGGGGCACAGTCCTGGTTTTTGGGGGGTTTTGTTTTTTGTTTTGTTTTTGAGACAGTCTTACTTTGTCGCCCTCAGTAGCGTGCTGTTGTGTCGTAGCTCAGAGCAACCTCAAACTCTTGGGCTCAAGTGATCCTCTTGTCTCAGCCTCCCCAGTAGCTGGAACTATAGGCACTTGCCACAATGCCCAGCTATTTTTAGAAACAAGATGTCACTCTTGCTCAGGCTGGTCTTGAACCTATGAGCTTAGGCAGTCCACCTGCCTCAGCCTCCCAGGGTGCTGGGATTGCATGTGTGAGCCATTGCGCCCGGCCCAGGACACAGTCCTTGTGTTACTCACCTTCTGTATTCTGCACAATTCGTACCTTGTATGTAGTTGGTGGTTGATAATTACTGATTTGATGTTAGAAGAGAACTGTCGCTAAAAGGTATGTGTGTATGTTGTTGTAAGCTTTAGAGCCTTTAGGAAGGACTAGGGTGGCCAACAATTTCATGGAGCATCTGGAAAGGGAGTCAGTGTATAGGATAGCAAGGATTTCTAGACAGGGAGAGGAGGGCACATAGCACTTCAGGCTTGTAGGTCATTAACATGCAGAAGCTGATTGCTCAGGGCATGTTTGGGGAGGAATCAGTGGATCCATCTGGTGATAATGGTAGGTGCAGTATGGGTAAGTAGTGAGAACATGGTTTGATCCCTTGTTGGGGAGAGCCTTGGAGTCAGGCTAAAGAATCTGAAATTCTGCCGGGTACAGTGGCTCACGCCTGTAATCCTAGCACTCTGGAAGACCAAGGCAGGTGGATTGCTTGACCTCACAGGTTCAAGACCAGTGTGAGCAAAAGCAAGACCCCTTCTCTACTAAAAATAGAAAAACTGAGGCAAGAGGATCACTTGAGTCAGGAAGGGACACAAAAAAGGGATTTGGGAAGAGTAAAATAATGCTCAGTGTGAAGAATGGCTGATAAAAAACATGGACCTGGCCCCAAGATAAAGTCCCAGGTGGGAGAGCAAGAAGAAGAGATGGTTAGACTTTGAGATGCATTGTGGGTTTTTTTTTTTTTTTTTTTTTGAGACAGAATCTCACTGTGTCACCCTTGGTAGAGTACCGAGGCATCACAGCTCATAGCAACCACCAACTCTTGGGCTTAAGTGATTGTCTTGCCTCAACCTCCCAAGTAGCTGGAACTACAGGTGCCAAGCCCCATTTGGGTGTTCTTTTTTTTCTTTAGAGACAGAGTCTCACTTTATCACCATTGGTATAATGCCGTGGCATTATAGTTCACAGCAACCTCCAGCTCCTGGGCTTAGGTGATCCTCCTGCCTCAGCCTCCCAAGTAGCTGGGACTACAGGCGCCCGCCACAGCACCTGACTATCTTTTTGTTGCAATTTGGCCAGGGCCAGGTTTGAACCCACCACCCTCAGTATATGGGGACAACGCCCTACTCACTGAGCCACAGGCACCACCCCATTCTGGGGTTCCTAAGAGGGCAGTGGGCCTTGCTGGGTCCCACTACCAAGAAGTGTCCCCCACTAGCTGTCATAGCTCAGTGGAGAGCAAGAAACCAAGGGGATGACCAAGAGGATAGGCTAAGACTCTACGAAGAGGACACCTGAGTGCCTTCTCTCCTATAGGAGATTGCATCCTACTTGATCACCTTTGAGAAGCATGATGAGTGGCTATCCTGTGCCCCAAAGACAAGGTAAGAAAGCTCAAGAAGGTGGGAAGTGGCAGGGGTCCCAGGTTCTGGTTACAGAACTTGAGGCCAATCCTTCCCTTTCCAGGCCTCAGAATGGCTCCATCATCCTTTATAACCGTAAGAAAGTGAAATACCGAAAGGATGGTTATCTCTGGAAGAAGCGGAAGGATGGGAAGACTACCCGAGAGGACCACATGAAGCTGAAGGTCCAGGGCATGGAGGTAAGACTGACATTCAGCTCATCTGCCCTAACCTGCCCTCCTCCACCCTTAGCTGGAATCCAGCCCTGCCAGGGCTTGGTGACATTGTCTACCTCAGCCCCCTCCCAGTCACTCTTCCCTTCTCATTCACCATGGATCACCTAATTGATTGGTTAGGCCACTCTCTGCTTCCCGTTTCCCTCCATGACCCAACTCTCCAGGCTTGAGGCCCTGCCTGCCCTCCAGGAAACTGATGCCCAGTCCCCTCACTACTCTTGCATTTCCCTGGAGGATCTAAGCAGTATACTCTGAGTACAAGTTTCTTTTCCCAAATCATTGTTCCTCATCTCAGATATATACTTGCTCTGCCCTCTGATTTCTAGACAGTCACATGTCTCAAATCTGGTCCTCATTTTAAGGCTCCAGCCCCACTATTCCCTTCTCTCGTCCCTCATCTCTGACTGGGATTTGAAGGGGATGGGGAGTAGATGGGGGTGGGTGAAGGGTTGAAGAGGAACTGGTGGAAAGATTGGGATTCCTGCAAAGGGACTGAACAGAGGAAGAGTTGGGGAGCAGACTAGCCCTCCCCCCACCCCAGCCTGTCTCCTGGCAGTGTCTCTATGGCTGCTACGTTCACTCTTCCATCGTCCCCACATTCCATCGGCGCTGCTACTGGCTGCTCCAGGTAAGAACATTAGAGCTCAGGAAGCCAGACTCTTCCTGGCTCTTTGAGGGACGTGGGTCTGAAAGGATGCCTAGGTCTATGGGGAAAGGAGCCTGGGAAGAAGGGAAAGGAGCCTGGGAAGAAGAGAAAGGAGGTAGGGGATGGAAAGAGACAAAAATTGGGGATGAGTTTGGGAGAGTGCCCAGGAAGAAAGTGAAGACTAGGAAGTTGAGCCCCTGGACCTCAGGACCCCATGGCTCTCCGTGTATACCCTTGTGCTTGCAGAACCCTGACATCGTCCTTGTGCACTACCTGAACGTCCCAGCCCTAGAAGATTGTGGAAAGGGCTGCAGCCCCATCTTTTGTTCCATCAGCAGCGACCGTCGAGAGTGGCTGAAGTGGTCCCGGGATGAGCTATTGGGACAGCTGAAGCCCATGTGTAAGGCAGCAGGGCAGATAGAGCTTCAAGAGTAGAGTGGAAACAGGCGCTTTCCAAAAGGACCAGGGTTCTGTACCCAAAACCTGTGTGCTGACCATTTTCCTCCAAGGTGGGAGAGTGCTAGGATTCCTGGCGCATTCTTAGGTGTTAGAATACAGAGAAGGTACTAAAAGCTAGATGTCCAAGCATTCTTGAGGCTGGTGGCCTCTGCTTGGCCAGAACTCCTGAAGCATTTCAGGTGCTTGGAAGAACCATTAAGGTACTTTGGGGCCAGTTTTGTGGGGATCCCACAGCACTCTCCCCCAATCTCCTCTAGTTCATGGCATCAAGTGGAGCTGTGGGAATGGGACAGAGGAATTCTCTGTAGAACAGCTGGTGCAGCAGATCTTGGACACTCACCCAACCAAACCTGCACCTCGAACCCATGCCTGTCTCTGCAGTGGGGGCCTTGGTGAGTACCACCTGACCCTAAGGTGCTCTACCCACCCGACAGACAGTGCTCTTACTCAAGCCAGGAGTACAGCTGTCTTTATGGGATTTGCATGCTGATTTGCAAGTCTTTTGCATGTCCCCAGAAAGATGGGCCAGATGAACAGAGGCCTTCTCATCTGGATGTCTTTTTATTCAGTGGTCCGGGTAGCCTGTGTCCTTTTCTGCCTTCTACCTTTAGTAATTTCCATTCCCCCAGCACCACCAGATACACCCAGCCTTCGCTTTATTC
Source organism: Loris lydekkerianus (assembly GCA_963574355.1). Classification (NCBI taxonomy): domain Eukaryota; kingdom Metazoa; phylum Chordata; class Mammalia; order Primates; family Lorisidae; genus Loris; species Loris lydekkerianus. The sequence continues at coordinate 20,955 of CAUYPK010072927.1, read as the reverse complement.
CTTGTTCACAACTCCCAAGGTTCTGTTATTTTGTCCTTTTTTTATGCCTTTACCTTTTGTTTCAGCTGCTCCCCCAAGCCTCCGTTTTCCCTTACGTTGTTCCTCCTCTAGTCCTATTCTTTTTGAGGGGAAAGGTGCTGGAGAGTGGCAGTGGGAAAGAGAGCATGGATGTTTCTGAGGCCTCCCAGTGGCCATAATCAGTATTACACCTTTGATCTATAGGGAAGTCCCAGGAAATAACTTTGTTGTGGCTTTCTGGAATGCAAGGCTGGAGAAGGATGTGTCTTATGCCTTCTCTCCTCCCCACCCCTCCCCACTCCAGGTTCTGGGAGCCTTACGCACAAATGCAGCAGCACGAAACACCGCATCATCTCTCCCAAAGTGGAGCCCCGAACTTTAACCCTGACCTCTGTCCCCCACACTCATCCCCCTGAGCCGCCTCCACTCATAGCTCCAGTTCCTCCAGAGCTCCCCAAGGCACATACCTCCCCATCCTCTTCTTCCTCTTCTTCCTCCTCATCAGGTTTTGCAGAACCCCTAGAAATCAGACCTAGCCCTCCCACCTCTCGAGGGGGTTCGTCAAGAGGAGGCACTGCTATCCTCCTCCTCACAGGACTGGAGCAGCGTGCTGGAGGATTGACGCCCACCAGACACTTGGCTCCCCAGGCTGATCCTAGACCTAACATGAGCTTGGCTGTAGTTGTAGGCTCTGAGCCCTCTGCCCCACCTGCTCCTCCCAGTCCTGCCTTTGACCCTGATCGTTTTCTCAACAGCCCCCAGAGGGGCCAGACCTACGGAGGAGGGCAGGGAGTAAGCCCAGACTTCCCTGAGGCAGAGGCTGCCCATACCCCCTGTCCTGCCCTCGAGCCTGCTGCTGCCCTAGAGCCCCAGGCAGCTGCTCGGGGTCCTCCACAATCAGGAGCAGGTGGGCGAAGAGGAAACTGCTTTTTCATCCAAGATGATGACAGTGGGGAGGAACTCAAGGGCCAGGGAACTGCCCCACCCATACCTTCACCCCCTCCCTCACCCCCACCCTCACCTGCCCCTTTGGAGCCATCAGGCCGGGTAGGAAGAGGGGAGGCCTTGTTTGGAGGACCTGGTGGGGCCAGCGAACTGGAGCCCTTCAGTCTTTCATCATTCCCAGACCTTATGGGAGAACTCATCAGTGATGAAGCTCCAAGCATCGTGGCCCCCACCCCCCAGCTCTCTCCTGTTCTTAGCACCATCACAGATTTCTCCCCAGAGTGGTCCTACCCAGAGGTGAGTCTCAGGCTTACCTGCTCCCTTCTCCCTCCCATTTGTTTTCTGATTCCCTAAAAGATTTGTATTAACTCTTATCCATTTCCCTCAATTTTCATGGCTTCTTAGTTCTCTACTTTTATGTAGCATACAGCTTCTTTCCTGTTTCCATAGTCCTCACTGACTTAACCCTTACTTTCCCTTCGATCTGTTAACAGGGTTAACTGGAGTCCTCTGGGGACCTCATTCCCTTCCTGACTGTTTTCTGGGGGAGGAAACTGGGAATTTTCAGCCTGGAAAAGAAAAAATACAGTGGGCATGTGATTGCACATTTTGAGTAGCTGAAAGACTGTCTTAAAAGTGGAGAAGTTCTGCCCCAGAAAGGGAAAGGAGGAACTGCAATGGGGGTGAATTAACATCAGAACAGAACTTCCCCCTGATGACAGCTATGTGGTAGCCTTTAGAGAGGCCCTGAATTATCTATTTCTGGTAGATTCACAAAGAGATGAAGTAACACCTTGGCAGGAATGTTGAGGTTGAGAGAGAGACTGGCTGGCTGTCCTTACCCCCCTGGTCCTGTCAATTCCTGTACCCCCAGACTCTACCATACCTGCCAGATAATAGATAACTCTTTAAGGATCTGAATAAATAAATGAATGAGTACGTAAATGATACATCCTTCTAATAACATCCTCTCTGATATCTGTCTGCAGGGTGGGGTCAAGGTGCTCATCACAGGTCCTTGGACAGAGGCTGCTGAGCATTACTCCTGTGTCTTTGATCACATTGCAGTCCCAGCCTCACTTGTCCAGCCTGGTGTCTTACGCTGCTACTGTCCTGGTATGGGGAATGGGAATGGTAGGGGAAGGGACTGACAAATATACTGTTAGGATAGATCAGGACCTCCAGGCTTCCAGGAAGCACTGGGAGCAAATGGGTTATTCTGAGAGCATAAGGACCTCATTCAGTCCTGAGGTTGAGTGCCAAGCTTCCCCAGCAGGCAGAAGAGCCTGTGTTTAGGTACTGTAAAAATCTAAGTTCTAGTCCAAGAAATCTCACTAGCTAACCAGTGATCTGAGATAAGTCTGATCCTTTCTGGGGTCTTCAGCTTCCCCTCCTGTAAGGTCAGGCATTGACTAAAGGGATCACTAATGTCCCTCTAGGCTCTCTGGCTTAGTTAGAATCAGAGTCTCCAACTCCAATCCAAGAAGAATGAGAAAGAGATGTTAGTCTCCTCTGACCAGTCTTGAGACTGAAGGACACTGGCTTCTAGACCTGTGCTATCCAGTGTGGGTAGCCATTAGCCCCGTGTGCCTATTTAATTAAAATTAATATTGAAAATGCAGTTTCCCAGTCATACTGACAACATTGCAAGTGCTCAGTAGCCACATGTGCAGATGTAGAACATTTCTGTCATTGCAGAAAATTCTATTGGACAGCACTGGTCTAGACTTCATTGCCAAGGCTCATCTCTGCCCTTTTGCCACCAATCCTGCCTTGACCTTGCACTCTACAGTCATCCTTACTAGGGGAACCCAGGGATCCCTGGGGTGGCAGGTTGACAGCTTTGCTATCTATGAGAGTATTCTCCCTTAGTCTTAACAGCCCCATTCAGCCACCTACTGGGATACAGGAGGAAAGGGGATAAGACCAGAGAAGCTGGGGACTGGGAGAAAAAGTCTTAGTCCATGATCTGAGATCAGGCCCTGATGGTCTCATCCAGAGCCCTCAGAGCCACAGACATTGAGACACTGGGATACAGCTCTCACTGGACACTGTTCATGAGCATATAACTCCCCTTTCATCTACTTAGTAATAGGATCCTGACTCTGGACTGTGACCTGGAGATCAAGGGGTTTATCCATCATCAAATTGTTTATAAATACAAGTGTCTCTTAACCCTCAGCTTTCAAACTTTGTTGCTGAATGACAAACATCCTTAACTTTGAAGCCTACAATCCAAGAGGTCTCTGACCTATAATAGATACTCAGTTTTTGAATGAACAGACTCCCTTTCCTTAGTTTGAAGGCTACTGAAGGAAGGACCTCTGGGCCTACAGCAAAGGAGTGAGGGAGATAGGAATGGCATGATCTTCCATGGCTCTGACACAGGTGGCCAGAGAAGGAGCCAGGGAAAAAAAGCCTTTCTCACTGATCTTGCCCTCCCCAGCCCATGAGGTAGGGCTGGTGTCTTTGCAGGTGGCAGGGCGGGAGGGGCCCCTTTCTGCTTCTGTGCTCTTTGAGTATCGAGCCCGCCGATTCCTGTCTCTGCCTAGTACTCAGCTTGACTGGTTGTCACTGGACGGTGAGTACCTAGCCCTCTGACCCCAAATGTTGGGCCCCACAACCTTTGAGCATGAAATGTTCCTACACCCCTCAGGATTCAGGTAGCTACTACTTATCCCCCACTTTACCACTCTTTTCAGTTCTATTTCTTTGGTCATTTCTGAATGCAGCAGCAAGCTTCCTTTGTCTCATCTTCCCCATAAGTCTTGGTACCATCTTTTTTTTAAAAGATGAGGTCTCACTGTGTTACCTACTCTGGTCTTAAACTTCTGGGCTGAAGTGATCCTCCTGTCTCAGCCTCCTAAGCAGCTGGGATTACAGGCCTGCACCACCATACCCAGCTTCTTGGCTCTGTCATAATCCCAGCCAGTTCTTGTCCTGCCCTTTCCATCCCAAAGGTTGGGATGTAGACAAGTAAGGCTAAGAGGCTGAAGCAGGGATAGAACCTAGAGCAATATAGTTATTATGCATAAATAAATAAATAAATAAATAGATAGATAGATATTTATATGTATATTTAAATTTTTTTTCTCCTTTTGGCTTTATGTATTCATTATAGGAAATTGAGAAATTACAGAAAGGCACAAAGTATAAAATTAAAGTTTCCTATAATACCACTAATTAGTGATATCTATTGTTAATATGTACTTTCTTACAGACACAGTCACACATACACTCATATACGTGTGTGTAGATGTATTTATTTTAAATATCCTTTTTTATTTTTTATTGATTTTTTTGTTGCAGTTATCATTATTGTTTTAATTGGCCCAGGCTGGGTTCAAACCTGCCAGCCTTCGTGTACGTGGCCAGCACCCTATCCACTGAGCTACTGGTGCTGCCCAACCTCAAATTCTTGGGCTTAAGCAATTCTCTAGCCTCAGCCTCCCAAGTAGCTGGGACTAAGGCGTCCCCCCCCAAAGCCCAGCTATATTTTTGTTTGTTTGTTTTTAGCAGGCCAGGCTGGGTTTGAACACACCATCCCTGGTGCATGTGGCCAGCGCCCTACTGACTGAGCTACGGGCGCCCCCCAATATATTTATTTATTTAAATCCAGGATTGTTTTTGTTCCTTTTATTATCTCTCTTGTGGCTTTGAGAACTGTTTCTATCTGCACCTGCTGCTTTCTTGAGGTTTACTTTTCTCTCTCTTCTTGGTATCTATTGTTGCCTGTTGGTTTTTCTCAGTTATGCTGTTGTTCCTATTGAGTTTGTCTCTGTCTCCCTACATCCTTCTCTCTTTCAAAGGCTCTGGTCCCTATTTTTGTCTCACGTTTAAAGCCAGTCCCCTTCATAAAGCCCGAGAGTGCATGTTAGGTTCTCTGCCTCCCAACTTGAGTCTGCCTACCTTTGGAAGTCACCAGCTCTTAGTCCTGTTCTGCCTTTGTTCTGTTCTGTGACTATTCATCACCAGTTTTTCTGTCCCTGTCTAATCTTTGTTTTACCATCTCTTCTGTGGATCTCTTCCATCTCTCTTCTTTCAATTTCTTCTTGAACCAATGTCTTAACTTTCCTCTATTCCTTTCTTATTGCTTGTCTGGTATTCCCTCCTAGCCCAGCTCTCCTTTTTCCTTTCTTTCCTCTCCTTCACCTTTATCTTTTATGGTCTCTCCTCCCTTTGTTTTACCTGGGTTTCTGTTCATCATTCTGTACCCCTTTCCTGCTGTCACCTTTATACCTTCATCCCCTTCTATCCTGGTATCTCAAGAACATCCCCAGCTTTCCCCCTGTTTCCTTGTGCCTGTTTTCCTATGGCTCTAACCTCCTGTCTCCCCTCTTTGTCCTTGTTTGATCTCGGGAGGGGACAGATATAGCTTGGGGGGGATGTGTGTTTGTGCATATGCGTGTGTGTATTTGTGTGTGGGGTGGGAGGGGGCAGAGGAAGACATGGCTATCTCTGTCACCTTCCCTCCCCCACCATCCTCTTTGTGGACAGCTGTGGGGGGCTGGGAGGAGGGGGCGGTGCTTTTCAAATCACAGTCCCTGAGCTCTTTTGGGCAGTGATTAATAGAGAAGAGGGACCCTGAAGTCCTTTAGCCCCAGCATAGTTGACAAAGGTAGTGTCTGGGGTAAGAACAATTCACCTAGGAAGAGGCTGGGGGGAGAGTGGGTACATGTATGATTTGAGGCAGCTGGGGGCTGGATGGCTGTTTGGGAATTCCTACCATCTCTGTCTTGAAGGAAATAGTCTTGGTTCTAGATCCTGTTTCTAGGTCTATGGGTAGTATTCACAGCCCTTGTTTAAGGACTGAATCTTGGTGGGCTTCATTTGGAAGGTAAGTGGGTTAAAGGGCTAATGTTTAGGGAAGAGAAAGAAATGTGATTCTCTGTCTTCACGCCCAGATCTTGAGAAAGGTCCAGTTTTGGTGTTCAGGGCATTGCCTGGACCCTGCACACTTAGCCTCCCATACCCATTCCCCCTCAGACAACCAGTTCCGGATGTCCATACTGGAGCGACTGGAGCAGATGGAGAAGAGGATGGCAGAAATCGCAGCAGCTGGCCGGGCACCTCACCAGGGTCCGGATGCTCCTCCAATTCAGGTACTTCCATGCGAAGGAAGGTGGTCTACAGTGGGAAGCAAGAGGAAGGTCCGCCTAAAAAAAATGACTCTAGTGTATGACTCTCCTTGCTCTCCTGTCCCCAGCCTCTCAGCCAACTCTCCTTCCCCCTGACATCACCCTGCGCCCATCCCTACCCCGTGGCAGGAGTGGCTATTCTGGGCACCCTCTTGGCATGATAGACTTCTGACTATTTCTGGTTTAGAGGGTGGAGGTGAAGGAGAGGGTGGGGGAGGGGTCAGGAGAATTGTACCTCAGAGATCTATGGGTGCCAAGTCTTTGAAGGAAAGGGGCTGGGGAAAGTCTCAGCCTCTGGCTTGTGAGAGGAGAAGCCCTCTGTGGATATGGCACTGATTTGAGCTGATGGTGAAGGCAAAACATGGGTAAGGATGTGTGAAGTCTGACTGCCAGATGGGTTGAAGGAAGTGGCTGTGGGTGTAGGAGACACTGAGGCTGAACAGGAACTCTGTAGCTACGTGGAGAAATAATGGGCCATCAAAGGTGCAGAGCAGGAAGCATGGGGAAGGAAAGTTAGAAGGTGAGAGGACGGACAAGGGGTGAGCAATGCCATCCAAGCCAGGGGACCAATGCTCAGGTCTCTTCATCCTCATCACCACAGGATGAAGGCCAGGGCCCCGGGTTCGAGGCACGGGTGGTGGTCTTGGTAGAGAGCATGATCCCACGCTCCACCTGGAGGGGTCCTGAGCGCCTGGCCCACGGAAGCCCCTTTAGAGGCATGAGCCTCCTGCACCTGGCTGCTGCTCAGGGCTATGCCCGCCTCATCGAGACCCTGAGCCAGTGGCGGTAAGCAGGGGTAGCAGGGAGTGGGCTGGACAGCCATAGGACAGAAATGCCAGGGAACTGAGGAGAAACCAGAGGACCTGGGGAGCTAAGAGAGAGCTGGAGTCATTATAGAAAGGGATGGTGGGGCGGCGTCTTTGGCTCAGTGGGGAGGGAAGCGGCCCCATATACCGAGGGTAGAGGGTTCATACCTGGCCCCAGCCAAGCAGCAACAACAACAAAAAAATAGCTGGGCATTGTGGCAGGTGCCTGTAATCCCAGCTATTCGGGAGGCTGAGGCAACAGAATCACCTTAAGTCCAGGAGTTGGAGGTTGCTGTGAGCTGTGTGACACCACAGCACTCTGTCACAGCACTCTGCTGAGGATGATAAAATGAGACTCTGTCTCTATTAAAAAAAAAAAAAAAAAAAAAAGAGGCTCTGCGCCCGTGGCTCAAATGGCTAAGGCGCCAGCTACATACACCTGAGCTGGCGGGTTGGAATCCAGCCTGGGCCCGCCAAACAACAATGATGGCTGCAATCAAAAAATAGCTGGGTGTTGTGGTGGGCGCCTGTAGTCCCAGCTACTTGGGAGGTGGAGGCAGGAGAATCGCTTGAGCCCAGGAGTTGGAGGTTGCTCTGAACTCTAATGCCACGGCACTCTACCCCAGGGTGACAGCTTGAGGCTCTGTCTCAAAAAAAAAAAAAAAAAGAAAAGGGATGGTGGCTTGGCACCGTAGCTTAGTGTATAGGGTGCCAGCCACATACACTGAAGCTGGCTGGTTCAAGCCTGGCCCAGGCCTCGTAAACAATGACAACCGCAACCAAAAAATAGCCAGGTATTGTGGCGAGTGCCAATAGTCCCAGCTACTCAGGAGGCTGAGGCAAGAGAATCACTTAAGCCCAAGAGTTTGAAGTTGCTATGAGCTGTGACGCCATGGCACTCTACCTAGGGTGACATAGTGAGGCTGTCTCAAAAAAAAAAAAAAAAAAAAAAAAAAGGGCTCAGGGCCTGTAGCTAAAAAAAACCAGAGCTGGCCCGTTCGAATCCAGCCCAGGCCTGCCAAACAATGTCAACTACAACCAAAAAATAGCCGGGTGTTGTGGCAGACACGTGTAGTCCCAGCTACTTGGGAGACTAAGGCAGGAGAATCACTTAAGCCCAGTAGTTGGAGGTTGCTGTGAGCTGTGATGCCACAACACTCTACCCAGGGTGACAGCTTGAGGCTCTGTCTCAAAAAAAGGGGGGGGGAAGCTAGGAGGAGTTAACATCATGATTTGTGACACTTAGACTTCTTGACCTCCTTCAGCTAGTCTCTGCCTCATCCCACTGGCCCTCATGCTTCCAGACCATTCATTTCTCAGTCCTTTCACTTATTACTTTGCCTGCTTTTTCCTTGACTGGGCTTCCCTGTCCCTCTCCCAAATTCTCCAGGAGTGTGGAGACTGGAAGCTTGGACTTAGAACAAGAGGTTGACCCACTCAACGTGGATCATTTCTCTTGCACCTCTCTGGTGAGAATGCTGGAATCTTGAGTGCATGTGGGGCAATGGGCAACAGAAATGGTGCTTTAAAGGGAAGATCATTTGGATGTAAGGAGTAGGGTGGGCTAGGTGTGAAGACCTGGCCACCTCGGCCTCATCCATACCCTCCTGCCCCTTCCTTTCCCTTCCCTCAGATGTGGGCTTGCGCCCTAGGACACCTGGAAGCTGCTGTGCTCCTTTTCCGCTGGAACCGACAGGCACTGAGTATTCCAGATTCTCTGGGCCGGCTACCCCTGTCTGTGGCTCATTCCCGGGGTCATGTGCGCCTTGCCCGCTGCCTTGAAGAACTACAGAGACAGGAAGCTTCACTTGAGCCCCCACTTGCCCTATCGCCACCCTCCTCTAGCCCAGACACTGGTGAGAGCTGGCCCCACAGAGAGGGATTGGGTTGATGGATAGGCCAGGGCAATGCCAAGAGTGGAGACAGAAAGAGGCGGCAAACTGAGGAACAGATATGGATGGGGGTTGGGGGGTAACAGGAGTAAAAACAGACTGGGAAGCTGAGAACAAGGATGGGAGAGGCAGGACACCACAGGGGTCGCTGCTGGCTCATGCTTCTCTGACCCTCTTTCCTCACTACACAGGTCTGAGCAGCGTCTCCTCACCCTCAGAGCTGTCAGATGGCACTTTCTCTATCACTTCAGCCTATTCTAGTGCCCCGGATGGCAGTCCTCCCCCTGCTCCTCTACCTGCCTCTGAGATTACTATGGAGATGGTCCCAGGCCAGCTCTCCTCTGGTGCCCCAGAGACCCCTCTACTCTTCATGGACTATGAGGCTACTAATCCCAGTGGACCCCCAGCCTCCCCTCCTGCCCTCCCACCAGCCCCAGACAATGAGGCTGCTTCAGAGGATGCTGACAGCTCACAGGCTGTGGATATGATCTCGGTACTGCTCATGTTGAGGGAATTATGAGGGCTAGAAGTAGAGCTGGGTGCAGAGGTAGGGCAAGGTAGACTATTCCATGACAGTAAGAGTCTGGCTTCAACTGGGAACAGACAGGGTAATCCTTTGCTTAGCTCCTTTCAGATTTTGTGACTCAGAAGTCATCAATCAGCAGAGGTTAAACCCAAGGAATGGCTTGGCACCATAGCTCAGTAGTTAGGACACTGGCTACATGCACCGGGGCTGGTAGGTTTGAGCCTGGCCAGGACCTGCTAAACAATGACAATACCAAAAAAATAGTCAGGGGTTGTGGCCGGTGCCTGCAGTCCCAGCTACTTGGAAGGCTGAGGCAAGAGAATCACTTAAGCCCAACAGTTGGAGGTTGCTGTGAGCTGTGACGCCATGGCACTTTATCAAGGGCAAATAGTGAAACTCTTAGAAAAAAAAAAGGGCTCGGTACCCACAGCACAGTGGTTATGGCACCAGAAGCCACATGCACCGAGGCTGGCAGGTTCAAACCCAGCACAGGCCAGCTGAATGACAACTGCAACAATAAATAGTCGGGTGTTGTGGTGGTTGCCTGTAGTCCCAGCTGTTCGGGGAACTGAGGCAAGAGAATGGCTTAAGCCCAATAGTTTGAGGTTGCTGTGAGCTGTGATGCCATTGCACACTACCGAGAGCAACATAGTGAGACTCAAAAAAAAAAAAAAAAACGGTGGGGGGAAGGTGGCGGTGCCTGTGACTCAGTGAATAGGGCACCGGCCCAATATACCTAGGGTGGTGGGTTCAATCCTGGCCCTGGCCAAACTGCAACAAAAAAATAGGGGCAGTGCCTGTGACTCAGTGGGTAGGGTGCCAGCTCCATATACCAAGGGTGGCAGGTTCAAAATCGGCCCTGGCCAAACGGCAACAAAAAATAGGCGGGCATTGTGGCAGACACCTGTAGTTCCAGCTACTCAGGAGGCTGAGGCAAGAGAATCACCCAAGCCCAAGAATTGGAGGTTGCTGTGAGCCATGATGCCACACACTCTACCGAGGGCGACAAAGTGAGACTCTGTCTCTTAAAAAAAAAAACAAAAAAAAAACTGGGTAATATCTTAAGTTTCCTGTTCATCTATGAAGGGAAAGAGTTCTTAGGGAACCAGGGTGATGGAGGGCAGCTGGGAGGTATGTGAAACCGTGAGGTTGGCAAGATGACAGGGATCTGGCAGTGGGAAGTTTTGCATATGGTAAAAGCAAAGGTCTTGTAGAATGAAATAAGAGTGAATCTTCAAGTGTAGCTTCATACGTCTGTGCTAGAACCCTGAAACATAATCTGCTTTAGAGAGGCTAATGGAGTAATTGGGTAGCAGTAAAAGTACCAAAAACCTACAGAATCCCATAAGGTAGACAGCACTGTGGCCTGTGGGAAATGCTACAGGCTTCAGGATGGACTAAAGGCCAGGTTGGAGACATTCAATAGGGAGTCATGTAGTTGGCAAACACTGAGCTGGTTCTTGGAGAGCTGAAGGTGGTGATGGCATGGATGGCAGCCATGAGGTAGACCCAGGTAGGATGGTGGGTAGTCAGTCTGAAAGGACGTCAAGTCCTCCATTTACTCAGCTTCTGAATCCCCATTTGGAGTATGTCCTGAACATTCTCCACATCTTAGCACAAGAGTGTTACATGCCAAGTGGGAGCTCAATAATTATAAATGAGTCTGCAACAGCAACCAAAAAAGAATTAGCAGAGAAAGCAAATCTTGAAGCCTCAGCTTCTGGCAGTGAGAGAAGGACCTAGGTAGGAGTGGACTGAGTTACAGCTTTAGCAAGGCAGAAACATCTGGCTGTTGGGGCTTCTACAGCCTCACTCAGCTTCTCCCATCATACAGGTGGACATGATCTCACTAGCCAAACAGATCATCGAAGCCACACCAGAACGGATTAAACGAGAGGACTTCATGGGGCTGCCTGAGGCCAGAGCTTCAATGCAGGAGCGGACAGGGAACGTGGGGCTCAGCGAGACCATGTCCTGGCTGGCCAGCTACTTGGAGAATGTGGACCATTTCCCCAGCTCAGCCCCTCCCAGGTGACCAGCTCAGAACAAAATCTCCAGATGGTTCTTCAAAGACGGGAAGGGAGAAGCTGGCTTTCCCACAGCCAAAGCTCTATTCTGGCTGAGGCCATACAGCCTTTGAGAAGGGAATTGAATTGGCTGATGAACTCCGAAGCCACTCATTCCACTCAGTTGCTGGGGATCTTCCATTACCTAGGGTAATTCCTAGGTGGGAGAAGAGGGAAATCCTATGCCCCATGACATCCCTTCTCCCTGTCCCCACAGTGAACTGCCTTTTGAGCGAAGTCGTCTGGCCGTTCCCCCAGCACCTTCCTGGGCAGAGTTTCTCTCTGCATCTACCAGTGGCAAGATGGAAAGTGATTTTGCTCTGCTGACACTATCGGATCATGAGCAGCGGGAACTGTACGAGGCAGCCCGAGTCATCCAGACAGCATTCCGGAAGTACAAGGTCAGGGGACCAGGGGTCACTGGATGAATAACACAATCTTGGGTCAGGGAAGACTGGTTGTCCAGGTCCTTTAGAGGAAGAGTAGTCATCCAGACAAGTCTTAAATGAGGTAAAGGGTCAGGGAACCCCAGGAAATGGAGGGACAGGCCAGTTGTCCACCAGATAGGCCATGAAGTACTGAGACCTCTTTCTCTCCACAGGGCCGTCGGCTGAAGGAGCAACAGGAAGTAGCAGCAGCTGTAATCCAGCGCTGTTACCGGAAGTACAAGCAGGTAAGATCCTACTTCAAAAGCCTACCAGCCAGTCCACACCCACACACACCCATTCTAGCCTAGCACATCTAGAGAGCCCTAACTCCCCTTCTTTTTCCACAAGCTGACCTGGATTGCACTTAAGGTATTAGGCATGAGATCTGGGTGTGATGTTGTCTGTGGTGATTCAGCTTTTCCATGAGTGTGTGGGTTAAGAGAAAGATCTGCATCAGCCTAACTTGTGGTGACCCTTAGGGATTAGGGTCTCTGTCCCTCCATTTCAGCCTCTGTCTTTCCTCCCCACCTGTGCAGTTTGCACTCTATAAGAAGATGACCCAGGCAGCCATCCTGATTCAGAGCAAGTTCCGAAGCTACTATGAGCAGAAGCGATTTCAGCAGAGCCGCAGAGCAGCTGTGCTTATTCAGCAGCACTATCGCTCCTACCGCCGCAGGCCAGGGCCTGCCCACCGGCCCTCTGGCACTCTGCCTGTCCGCAACAAGTATGCCCCAGCCCACTGTGTCTGTGCCCATGGCCCCCAACCTTTCTCTGAGGGGCTAAGGGCATGGGGTGCCTGAGTATATTGTGAAATCCATCTTATCTTTCTTCCACCAGAGGTTCCTTTCTCACCAAGAAGCAGGACCAGGCAGCTCGGAAGATCATGAGATTCCTGCGGCGCTGCCGACACAGGTACTGGTGGCTTCTCTCCCCAAGTCTTCGCCCTGCCACCTCCTCTGATCCACCAGTCCCCTCTGACTCCTTTGTCTTTCTGCAGGATGAGAGAATTGAAGCAGAACCAGGAGCTAGAAGGGCTTTCCCAGCCAGGACTGGCCACCTGACCGCTCCACTGCCTTTCTCACCCTCCTGGGGCGCTTCTTGCAGTCTTAACAGGGAAAAGGCTTTCTGGGGTAGGGGGAGCCCTGTTTGGCAGCTTTCCTTTTCACCTTTGTTGGAGCCCTCATAGGCCCCCACTTTCTTCCCCACTCGTGCTCCCACACTTTGCCCCTCTTTCCTCCTGGTCGTTCCCCTCCCCTTTTGGTCCCTGGCTCCAGAGACCCATGTCCCCGACACCTGCATCTTCGGCCATGATCTACAGAGCCCTGCCTGCCCCTTCTCAGCTCCCTCCTGCCTGCACCCGACTCGGGCCCCTTCCTGACTTGCCTTATTTATTTGTTCGACGCGTCTCTGAATGTATCTGCCTCGGTCCCCATCTCTGCCTTCGCTGCGCCGCCCCTCGTTGTTTCAGGGCTGACCGTGCCCCTACCCCGACTCCGCATGTTTGCGTCCGTTTCCTCCCTTTCTGGCCCTGTCTTCCCCCAACACCCTGACTCTGGCCACCAAACACTGGGGCCAAAGGGGAGGGATTGTACATAAGAACGCGTTGCGGAGTCCCGCCCCTGTCCCCCGAGAGGAGGGGGCCTGTACATACTGTAACATACAGAGTATAGTGAAGAATCTATTTAAGGCGCCGCGGGGAGGGCTGCGCGGCCGGGCTTGCAGTTCCCTGGCGCGGTGGGGACCTCCTGCCGGCCTCACGAGCACTTTCTACTTGTGCATGGGCTTGATTTATACGAATTGCCATTAAACATCACTGCACCAGCCAGCCTCGGCCTATGTCTAAGGGGAGGCGGAGCACCTGCCAGCGGGAGGTGCCCACGCGCGGCGGTCCTCGGATCCACGCCCGGGCCGGGCGGGCGCGTGGTTTTCCGCCTCCGACGTGTTTCCGGCCTTAAAGGCATTTCGCCCTTCCCTTTAAAACGCACCGCCCCCCTCTCAGTCACTCCCAAGATGGCGGACCTACTGGGCTCCATCCTGAGCTCCATGGAGAAGCCACCCAGCCTCGGTGACCAGGAGACTCGGCGCAAGGCCCGAGGTGAGGATCCCAAATTCACAACTGCCTTTCTTCGCCTGGTTTTCAGGACCGCATTCTTCCCACTTTTGACGATGCTGCCTCTTCCACCCTGAGAGACCCCTCACATGCCCCTTAAGAGACCCTCAAGAGTCCCTAAAAGGGCTACCGACCCGCCCGCTGTTCCTAGCGGACGATGATTGGCTACCTGAAGCCTAACTCCAGCCCCCGCCTCTTCTCACTACCTCGCCTTCCGCAGTCCTTGTTTCCAATTAGCCGGCTGACCCGCCTGTTCTCTGCTGGCCTGTTCTGATTGGTCGGAGGACTCCCTGGTGTATCCCAGTCACGCCTATCTCTTCTCTATTTTGATTGGCTTCAGAATACGCCAATTCACAGCCTCCTCACCTCTATTTGCTAGTTCAACTTAAAGGTTTACCTCCTTGGGCTGGTTCGACCTTCCCCTGACCCGCCTCACCTTCCCCACCTCCCATTGGCTACTAGATTCTCTCCGTGTTCCTGCGCCCCACCCGCTTGATTTAACCCGATGCCTTCTGCTCTCCTCCAACTACGCTTTTCCCATCTGTATCCTTAAATTCCAGGGCTGCCCGGACCGATCTTGTTGTTGATTGGAGGGATGAGAATACCCGTTGGGTACTATTGGTCATATTCCCTGCTGCCTGTAACCCCTGCCGAGTTCCCGCGTAGGGCGCGGCCTTGTAGGACTTTGGGCCTCCGCAGGGCTGTTGGCACTGATCCCTGTGAATGAGACTGGCAGAGCATCTGACTTTGGAGAGGACCCCAAATCCAACCCTTCAGGCCTTGATCTTATGCGAGCTCTCCAACTGCGCGAGGCGGCCCAGGGCAGGCAGGGTATCTTCAAAGTGCTCAAGGATGCTGAATGTCTAAACCTCATCCCTTATTTACAGAACTGGTAATCCAGGGTTATCCCTCAAAGAGCCCACAGTCCGGGCCTGAGACTTGCTGATGAAATGATCACACGGAAATCTGATAACCAACATAATAAATACTCTGAAAGAAAAATAATTATGCGAGCGTCTACTTGGGTATCCTAACCTAGTCTGCAGTGAGCCGAGACATGAAAAATAGATAATTCAACAAATGACAGAGGAAAGCGAAGTATTACAGGCAGAGGAGACATCCTAATCGAAAGCTCTAAGGAAAAAGAGAGCATAATAGGAATGGGGAAATGGAATTATTTAATGCTCAGATGACTGGGCAGGGGATCACCAGCGGCAGTTGACAGTAGGAAGCTGAAGTTCAGAGTTTAGTCACTTGCCTGAGGTCATACATATAGTTAGTAAATGGCAGAATTTCAAATCCAGGTATGGCTTTTAAACCTGTATTCTTAACCATAATCTTATGCCAAGATGCAAAGAAGGGCTCGGCGCCTGTAGCTCAGTGGCTAGGGCGCTAGCCACATACACTAGAGCTGACTGGTTCAAATCCAGCCCGGGCCTGCCAAACTACAATAACAACTACAACCAAAAAACAGTCAGGCGTTATAGTGGGCACCTGTAGTCCCAGCTACGTGGGAGGCTGAGGCAAGAGAATGGCTTAAACCCAAGAGTTTAAAGTTGCTGTAAGCTGTGACACTATAGCACTCTACCCAGGGCAACAGCTTGAGATTCTGTCTCCAAAAAAAAGCAAAGAAGATTAAAAAACCAGTTAGAGAACAGTCAGTGGCCAAGATCTGGTGGACCTATGTTGACTGAGGACAGAGAGGACCTCCTAAGCTGTGAGTCTCTGGAACCCCAGAGGATAACTGAACAGGAAATGAACAAGGTCCCTGCCTTCCAGGAGCTCATAGTCTGCTAGGCAAGACAAAAAGTTGCATTATGGGGCAGTGCCTGTGTCTCATTGGGTAGGGCGCTGGCCCCATATACCGAGGGTGGCAAGTTTGAACCTAGCCCCAGCCAAACTACGACAACGACAACAATGACAACAACAAAATAGTCAGGCTTTGTGGTGGGCGCCTGTAGTCCCAGCTACTCAGGAGGCTGAGGCAAGAGAATTGCCTAAGCCCAAGAGCTGGAGGTTGCTGTGAGCTATGACCCCACGGCACTTTACTAAGAGCCACAAAGTGACACTCTGTCTCTTAAAAAAAAAAAAAAAAAGTTGCATTATTTTCTCAGTTTATGCTGTAGTGGATGTCTGAACCCAGAGGAAGACATGAGTAACTTTACTCACGGCAGATCAAAATGTGAGCAAAAGAGCAAAAGCATTCCAGGTAGAAGGAACAACATGTGCCTAGCACAGAGAGATTAAAAAAAAATAGGAAGAACTTCAGTGTAACTGGAGGGGATTCAGATCCTGTTGAAGAAGTGGGCCTTGAGGATGTAATGGGTTTGGAATGGCAGAAGAGAGAAGAGGCATTTCAGGCTGAGCAGGAGTAGGAAGAGGCATGTGTCCAAATCTCATAGAGGCAGTAAAATCAAAAAGTGAGGGAAGACAGATAAGAGTAGAAAACTCCAGGTTAGAAATGCACTCCCTGCTCCAGAGGCAGAGGAGACCTGGTACAGAGGTGGTAACTGACGAGAAGACCCAAGCATACAGAGTTCCTTTCCAGCTAAAGTTGGACACCTATACTCCCAAAGAAGAAGGGTGTCAGATTAGCCATTACTGCTTCATCCTGTCTGTATAAGTGGGAAGTGAGGGGTGTTACAAAATATAGGAAGTTAAATAATTTCCCCTTTCCTATGTAGACAATGAGATGGTAAACTCTTTGAGGCCAGGGGCTTAGTCGGTTCTCATCTCCCCAGATGCCTTATAGTTCCTTGTATGTTGTGGGCATTAAATAAGCGTTAATTGGTTTCTCTAGTGGAGTTAGGAAAGAGGGTTAAGGATGATTCTGATCTTTGTCACTCACTAAACTTTGAACTCTTGAGAAGCCACATCATGTTTTAATCGTCTTAGTATCCCAGGATCTAGCACAGTGTCTGGAACACTTGTCTCTCCTTATATAAGGTTTTGCTTTCTGAGGTTTTAGTTACCTGCATTCTGAAAATACTACATTCAATAAGATATTTGAGAGAGAGATCACATTCACATAACTTTTCTTATGGTATATTGTTATGATTGTCTTATTCTAGTATTGTTGTTACTCTCTTACTGTGCCCAATGTATAAATTAAACTTTATCATAGATGTGTATGTATAGGAAAATACTATCTGAGTTTTCAGTCATCTACTATCAATCTTAGAACATGTCCCCTGAAGATAAGGGGGAACCACTGTATATAAAAAGCATCAATAAATACTTGGTGAATAAACAGTAATCCTGCCTTCTCAGCCTAACACTTCCCAGTAAACTTCTTTGCTTGAAGCCTTACAAACCATCCCTGCCCCCCATACTTCCAGCCCTGGCCTCATGCTGCCATTTCTCACCCCCAGAGCAGGCTGCCCGCCTGAAGAAACTACAGGAGCAAGAGAAACAACAGAAAGTGGAGTTTCGTAAAAGGGTGAGAACAACTGGAGAAATCAAAGGCAGCTTCAGGAAGGACTTCCAATAAGTTAGAATTGGAAGGTTGAGGACTCAGTTTTGCTGGAAATGTCTTGAGAGAGGTGAAGTCTTAAAAGCCAGTGGCATAAAGGCTGGGGAGGGTGTTGGGGAGAGGGACATTTGGTGGAGCCATTGCTCATATATTCCTTCCCCCCCCCCTTAAGATGGAGAAGGAGGTGTCAGATTTCATCCAAGACAGTGGGCAGATCAAGAAAAAATTTCAGCCAATGAACAAGATAGAGAGGAGCATACTGTGAGTGTGTCTGGGCTGGGGGAGGCAGGAAATGGGTGGCTAGGGGGGCATGAAGGGGCAAGTCTGGGGCTCTCAAGAGGTCGGCCCTAGGCCCCCTCATGGCTTAACTCAAAATACTCTTTTCCCATCTGCTGCACCTTCCCAGACACGATGTGGTGGAAGTAGCTGGCCTGACATCCTTCTCCTTCGGGGAAGATGATGAATGTCGCTATGTCATGATCTTCAAAAAGGTGAAAGGCCTGAGTTCCTCACTCTCTCCTATCCCATTTCAGCCTATCTCCATACCCCGTGAAGGGGAAAGGAATGAGATTAAACATTTATATGGACCCCGACCCCATCATTCCCTTCTTTTCCAGGAGTTTGCACCCTCAGATGAAGAGCTAGACTCTTACCGTCGAGGAGAGGAATGGGACCCCCAGAAAGCTGAGGAAAAACGGAAACTGAAGGTGAAATATGCTTGGCAGTCCCTGAAGCACACCACCTGGGAGGGGTTGGGGTCTGACCCCTGACCACCAGTACCCTATCTCTGTACCCCTAGGAATTGGCTCAGCGGCAGGAGGAGGAGGTGGCCCAAAAGGGACCTGTGGTGGTGAGCCCTGCCAGTGACTACAAGGACAAGTATAGCCACCTCATTGGCAAGGGGGCAGCCAAGGATGCGGCCCACATGCTTCAGGCCAACAAAACCTATGGCTGTGGTGAGTCTACAATGTGGGCTTGGGAGTAGCTAAGGAGAAGATCATAGGATGGGGAGAGGGGAAGAGAGGCCAAGGCACAAGGCTCCTAGGCCCACCCCACTCTCTCCTCTGTCCCCAGTACCTGTGGCGAACAAGAGGGACACACGCTCCATTGAAGAGGCCATGAATGAGATCCGAGCCAAGAAGCGTCTGCGGCAGAGTGGAGAAGAGTTGCCACCTAGCTCCTAGGCACCTCACTTAGCTCCCTTTGACCCCTGGGGCAGGGCAGGGGGCAGGCAGGGACAAGGCTGCTGCTATTAGAACCCATGGTGGAGTCCCATCTCTGAACCACTTCTGACCAGCTGCTGCTCAGGCTGGGGGGAAGCTGGTGTTTATCACTGTTGGAGCTTAGATATGTATGTGGTGTGTGTGTTGTGTGAGAGTGAGTATGAATGCACAGGTGGGTATTTAATCTGTATTATTCTCCATTCTCCTTAGAAATTTCCTTCCCCATGGGGCTGGGGTTACTTTACTTTACATTCAATAAATACTGTTTGACCCAATGCCTTGACTTTTTAATTTTTTTTTTCTTTGAGACAGAGTCTCACTCTGTTGCCCAAGCTAGAGTGCTGTGGTGTGTCAGCCTAGCTCACAGCAACTTCAAATTCCTGGGTTCAAGCAATCCTCTTGCCTCAGCCTCCCAAGTAGCTGAGACTACAGGTGCCCACCACAACAACTGGCTAATTTTTCTATTTTTAGCAGAGACAGGGTCTCACTTTCGCTCAGGCTGGTCTAGATCTTCTGAGCTCAAGTAGTCTTCCCACCTTGGCCTCCCAAAGTACTAGAATGACCTTAATGGTTTGGCCTGTCCTGATTTCTTTTTTTTTTTTTTTGAGACAGAGTCTCACTATGTCACCCTCAGTAGAGTGCTATGGCGTCACAACTCACAGCAACTTCAAATTCTTGAACTTAAGCGATTTTCTTGCCTCACCCTTCCAAGTAGCTGGATCTACAGGCACCTACCACAATGTCCAGCTTTTTTGTTGTTGTTGTAGTTGTCGTTGTTTGGCAGGCCCAGGTGGCAGTGACTAAGGCTTTGGGAAGGAAAGGAAACCTGCCAGCTTTGGTTTATGTGGCTGGTGTCCTAGCTGCTAAGCTACAGGTGCCGAGCCCTGTCCTGATTTTTTTATACACAGAAAAGTTGGTCCTGGAACCACTGGCTGAGACGAAAAAGAATGACTTTAGGTTGAACAGTAAAATTTCTATTTGTGTAGGTCAAAGATGGCCAATTACTGACACTGCCATAGAGATTTATAAGATATAGTATGTTAAGAGCACAGTCACTGGGCTCCGTGCCCATAGCACAGTGGTTGCAGTTCCAGCCACATGCACTGAGGCTGGCGGGTTCGAGCCCCATCCAAGCCAGCTAAACAACAATGACAACTGCAACAACAAAAAAAAATAGTCAGGCATTGTGGCAGGCACCTGTAGTCCCAGCTACTTGGGAGGCTGAGGCAAGAGAATCACTTAAGCCCAAGAGTTTGAAGTTGCTGTGAGCTGTGATGTCACAGCACTCTACCAAGGGTGACACAGTGAGACTCTCAAAAAAAAAAAAAAAAGCACAGTCACTGGAGCCAAGGGTCCTGGCTTCCTGGCTATGGATCCTGGCTTGCCAGTTGCTAACGCTGTTACCTTGGAAAAGGTATAGAGCCTTTTGTGCCTCTGTTTTTTCACCTGTAATATGGGGATAATAAGGGTAACTATTTGATAGGACTGCTTCAGATTGCATAGGTCAATATATGTCAAATATTTTGGAATAGTTCCAAATCCTTGTAACCTTCCTAGAAGTGGCAGTTGCTCTCATTAACACTCTAATACTCATAACGCACCTCCTGGGATTGCAGCCTTCAGTTTAAGGTGTGCTCTGCAGACCATTTTCTTCAACCTTGCAGCTGGCTCCCCCCTTATGGTAGTGGCAAGCCCCTCGATGCCACACCCTGCTCCTCTTCTCCTGGACTTGGTTCCTTGTTCCATCAGCTCCTCTTTTTTTTTTTTTTTTTTTGTGGAGACCAAGTCTCACTTTATCGCCCTCGGTAGAGTGCCGTGGCGTCACACAGCTCACAGCAACCTCCAACTCCTGGGCTTAGGCGATTCTCTTGCCTCAGCCTCCCGAGTAGCTGGGACTACAGGTGCCTGCCACAATGCCACCCTTGGTATATGGGGCCAGCGCCCTACCCACTGAGCCACAGGCACCGCCCTCCATCAGCTCCTCTTTAGCTTCATTTCACATATAGCATCTGTTTCCCCCTCTTCCCAAAATTTGA
Source organism: Loris lydekkerianus (assembly GCA_963574355.1). Classification (NCBI taxonomy): domain Eukaryota; kingdom Metazoa; phylum Chordata; class Mammalia; order Primates; family Lorisidae; genus Loris; species Loris lydekkerianus. Next base: position 295 of record CAUYPK010072927.1, on the reverse strand, counting down.
ACTTCTCTGTTCCAGATCCACTCAGCTTCCTCTTTGTCCCAGCAGTTCACACTGTTTGTTTGCCTCCCCTTCCTATCCCATTTCTCCACCTCCTGTCTTTCCCAGCCCAGAGACCAGTGTACCTTCCCTCCCTCCCAGAAAGCACACCACTGTCTTCATTGGCACCAGAGTTTATTTCAGGCAGAAAGGCTCAAAGGCCTGGGTCTGCCTGGTAGGGTCCTGGGGCCTCCAGCTTCTTACTTGGCCTTTGGGTTACGGAACTTGCGTCCAGCAAAGACAGCCTTGTCCCCAAGAG